>JAALXI010000188.1:0-124847 GCA_012977755.1 Fusarium nurragi | reverse complement strand
TTAGGGGGGGGGGGCAATCAACCAGGCTTCAGCAAATAGTGGGTGTAGCGCGAGTGGTGGGTGAGGAAGGCGAGGAGCAAGGTTTGGATAAGGCCAAGGTTTATGCGGAAGCTGAGGGAAGAAAAGAGTCAAATTTCTTATCGAAGGAGGATAAAGGTGGGGGATTAGGTCAACTTAGCACTGTGCCATGATTCGTGAGTATTTGATGAGATTCCTATTTCCGCCTAAAAACAGCCTCAAATACGCTAGTGTCCCATAGAGAAGGGGGGGCAACACAGTGACGGATACTGTACGTAAGAACTGACGGTTTAATACAGTCATCTCATAAATCTCCACAACTTATTAGTACCAACCAACATAAACTCAACCCCCCATGTCAGTCATAGAATAGTAAGTGTAGGCGTAACTGTAAGTGAAGGTACACAAGTATTTTGAGCCTATGTCTTTCGATATATCACTTTCTTCTGCTCATATTATCCTCCCGGAGCTGAAACTCCTCCCTCTTCTTCCTTTCCCAACACCGATACAGACTATTAATAACAAAGAGGCTGTTTCTGGCATCCAATGTACTCCGGTAGAGGTGTTATACAGTCCATCGATCTCTTGAATAAGGTCCCTATCCGTACTTTCGCAAGTATTTAATAGCACAGATAAATATTGGAAGTCAAAGAACAAAACCATCAAGTTAGACAGAAAAAAAGATTTCTCAAATTCTATGACGACTTAATTGTCTTCGTCTTCATTCCACTTTTTGAACGGATGCTTTGTTTACGATTTCGGATAGGTACAGGTCTCCAGCCACATTTCAAGCGCCACAGATGCTCTGCTGCCTGGGTACAGAGTAGACTGACGTCTTCAAAAATAATTCCATCCTTCTGCATTGGCTGCATGTGAACTTCCACCAAACCCATCACCGATACTCATCCAAAATGTCCGAACAAAACAAACCCCTGGCACCGCGAATAGCGATCAAATTCGGTACCCCATCAAATAACAACAATTCGAAGAGACCTTCAAGACCAAACCCACCCTCCGCTTTGGGCAAACGATCGCGACCACACGCTCTAGGAGGCGGTTCTGACTCCGAGGATAACGAAGATAACCACCGTGGACGACATGAGAAGATTACTGGCTTTGGCGCGGATGGTGCAGAGACAGAGCGCAAGGCGAAAGATCCAAGAACGGAGAAGAAGGACTATGTTATCGCCCGACAAGCAAATCGCGACTGGAGATCAGAGGCCAAAGCGCAGAGGAAGGGCAAGAATCTGCTACCTGAGGAAGCGAGGGCACAGCAAAACGGCAAAACTGTTGAGACAGAACCCGCGGACCAGGATAAGGGGCTCAAATGGGGTCTGACAATCAAGAAGACCGAGGAGGACAATAAGGATGTCGACTTAGACCCCAATACTGAAGATACCCCCAAAGAGGACGATAATAAGGCCCCAATCCCCAAACGAACAACAGACGACGAAGCCATTGACGCGCTATTGGGGAATAAGGAGGAAGACGAAAAGATCATTCATCCAACAGAGGAGGACGCCTACCGCCGCGACATCCAAGAAGCAGGCGAAGCATCAACGCTCGACGACTACGAAGCAATGCCTGTGGAAGAATTCGGCGCGGCTCTGCTACGAGGCATGGGCTGGGACGGAAAGCCCCGCGGTGCAGTAAAAGAAGTCAAGCGACGACCCAATCGACTTGGTCTTGGGGCTAAAGAGCTCAAGGGCGAAGAGGACCTAGGCGGGTGGAACCAAAATGGCAAGAAGACCAAACGACCACGTCTGGATGAGTATCGTCGGGAGGAAAGCAAACGAAAGGAGGGACGTCACCATGAGGACAGTTATAAGCGCGAGCGCGAGCGGGATAGGGATAGGGATCGAGACAGCAGGCATGGACACCGAGACCGAGACCGCGGTGGCCGTGATCGCGATAGGCCCAGAGATTACGACCGACATCGCAGTCATCGAGACCATGATCGACGACGATGAAGCAAGCCAAGTCGGCATTTTCGATAGGAACCATTATCTTACAGCTCATTAAACCGGCGCAATTGCTTTACATGCAAAGAGGTTTACAAACATTTCGCCCATGGGCCGCATTCAATAGATGCAAATAACACATACAACACAGACAATGGACAGTTCAGACACCATACTATGATGCCTTCATTTGGGAATTATAGGTTTTGCAAACTTATACATAATTATAGTCTAAAGCAGCATGCTTGGGGTATATACCATATTCGTTCAAGAACCACAGCAACCCAACGCCATGCACTTCCCCGTGAGCAAACAATGCTACCTTGCTGGTACGGTCAGCCTACCCGTCTCTGTAGGTCGTTCACCTCCATTTCCAATTGGCTTTGTATTCTCGTCAGCATCCGCCAGCGATGCAAGACGTTTCTCCTCCCTCGACTTCTTTGTCAAATTAAATGACCTCCGGACTGATATGCTGCGGTTCCGGCCGGTCTTCCCACCATCACGACCCCGTTCTTGCTCCGGATCTACCACATCTTCTAGGGTCTTTCCCTGTTTGAGCGCTTCCAACGATTTCTTGGCAATGTCCAAGTCTTCGAACATGACCTCGGTATCGAGAAGCACACGGTCAATTTGGCCTGCGATGCCTCGCTGCTTCTCTAGGCTCTCAATCTTCTCCCTCAGCTCCTTCAGTATATGCCATCCTTCCCTGATCTCATTTTCCACCTGTTTACGTTGGTCTTCTGGGAGTGCCTGATACTCTCTTTGTCCTTGGGCTATACGAGCACGGCGAATATATTTTTGTGGTGTTTTAGATCGCTCGGCCTGCTTGACAACACCTTTGAGAGTGTAGCCAACCGGCCCAACAATGGCGGAGAGATTCTTGAGAACTAGTCCCGTCAATCCCATACCTGTACCCTTGGCAAATCCAACCGGTCCATTCTCTTTTGCTCCGCGGTACGGGAGACGAACTACTCCTGTGAAGCCATCGTAGACTCCATACGCAAGCTCATGCCGAGCCGCCCGGAGGCCAGAGTGGAAACCTGTCACTCGAATAGGCCGTCGTACCGTGGTGTCACCATAGAGTCGAGGGGCATTGTGAAAGCCTTGCGCGAGTGCCATCGAAAGATCCACTGGTGCCTTGGCAATGGCGGTAGCTGTCCGTTCCATACCATTTGCTATGTCGCCGACATACTGTCCACTTGTTTCCTCGGCTGTGGCGTCCGTATGCATCGAAGCTGCATCAGTTGCATCATCAGATTCTGCTGGGTTGTGTCGCGTCTCGTTGCCGTGCTCCTTCTTGGCTTTTTTCGCAGCCTTCTTGCTCTTCCTCCTTCTAATTGACCTTCTTCTCTTCGCCCAGTGGTAAGGAACACTTGCGACACCATGAAACGCTTCACCAACGGTGCTAGCAATTGATCCTGCAATTCCTGTGACGGGCTCGCCAGGACCTTCAAAGTCGTTCCACTCCTTATGCCTGATAAGTCTCAGGCGCTTCCAACTCAACAAACCATTATCCACAAGAATGTCGGCAGCTAAAGCGCCAAGTTTGATGCTTGTGTTTTTCAACTCCCAGACGGCTATGCGATCCTTGAGAAGGGAGCACCGCAGAAGGCTAGGAGGCTCGAGGTTTAGCTGCCGATGGAACTCCTTGACGGCGTTCTCAGCTCCGTCACCCTCTTCTGCAATTCGCTTCGCGATTTCTTCGGCGGCAGCTCTGGCCTTGTCAGTAAGACAATACTCAATGCCTTCGGCAAGCTTTTCGGCATCCAAGTGCTTGTACGGGATTGGCTCGGGACCAACGTTTGCGCCGCTCACCATCTTGCCCCAGAAGTTCTGGTCGCCGAAGAAGGGAACGATCATTGTTGGCTTTCCACACTTGAGTGTGATGGCTGTTGTTCCGGCGCCTCCATGAATGACACATGCTTTCACCCTTGGGAAAAGCCAGTCGTGAGGGGTATTGTCGAGCATAAAGATATTCTCGGGAACATCATCGCATCCTAGCCCACCCCAGCCCTTGGATACCAAGGCACGAACACCGGCCATTTTCACGGCTTTAAAGATCATGTCAGTGAACTTGTCCGCATCATCGACAACAATTGAGCCAAACCCAATATAGATGGGAGTATCGCCAGCTGCCAAGAAATCCTCCAGTTCCTTTGGTGGCTCGAAGGTTGAAGCTAAATCGAGGAACACGAAGCCAGCTACATCAATCTCGCTTCCCCAGTCCTCGGGCTTGGGTACAAGACCGGGTGACCACAGGTATGTGAATGGCACATGCAGTCGATATGTCGCACCTGGTGCCCAGAGGGTCGAGACAGGATCTAGAGCCAGTGTCTTGACACGGAACTCATTAACCAGATCTCCCAGGCCTTGCCACACCATCATCTCGACTAGTGGGTAAGAGATAAAGTTGGTATATCCAGGATCCACATTGGAATTCTTGATGCTTGCCAAGGGATGCGGGAAGGCCTGTGTTGGAGTATAAGGAAAGGTAAACATCAGGTGAACGGGGATTCCAAGTGCTTCGGCACAGTGAATATGTGCAAAACTCGGCGGGTTGGCAATGATGACATCCGCCACAAAAGGGTCCTTTGTGCCCATCATCTTTAGGTTTTGACGGTCCGACTCGTCGTCTGTTGCGTTGGTACAGGCACGCCAAAAGCCATCAAACATGGTGGCCATGGCAGCTCGTCGTCTTCCGATATCTCCAGCCTTGACTGTCTCAAGAGTCGGGATCAAACCCGGGTTCTTGACCATGAAAGCCATAAGCTCTGAAGGATCACCTCCAACTGAAAAGAACTCGAGGCCTGAGTCTTTCTCGACAAAGTCACGGAACGCCGGGTGCGTAGCGATGCGCACGCGGTGTCCGTAATCCTCTTTTAGAACCTTACCGATCTTCAAGAATGGCTGGACGTCTCCTCGCGAACCAATGACCATGATGACAATGTTCAAGCGTGTTCGAGGTACTGGGTCCGCCACTGCCGTTGAAGAAGAGGACCGTCGTGGGCTTTCGGGGATTTGTAGATGCGATACTCTGTCTGTTGGCTTGGGCTTTGTGGGAGCCACCTTGTTTGCAGCTGCGCCCAGAGCCTTACTAAGGTATCCAGTGCCTGCAGTTTCGTTGACCGTGATTCTTAGACGACCGTCCTTCTTGACCTTGCCCGATGTTTGGTAGTTTTGGTTACCGACACTAAATTTGCTGTACTTGTCCTTGTCATTGCTCTTAGAGGTCAGCTTTTCGCTGCCTTTCTTGCGATGCCCACTGCTTGAGGTTTCTTGATGGCTGGCCGGATGCTCATCTTCGTCATCAGACGACGACGGGGAGCTATTACTTGAGTTGATTCTCGGGTCATCGGGGCCTCCCCAAATCGCTGTGTTCAGATATGATGTACCAGCCCTGGCCGGACCGGGTCGGAAGTAAGAGTGGTGGCGCTGATGGTCGCGACGTGGCTGCTCGGTCTGCCATGACTTGATCGGCTTCGGGCGGTTTTTGCGTGCTGGTGTCTTCTTGAGGGCGGCCTGGCCTGTTGTCTCTGGTACAGATGCAGGTTGAGACTCAGTTTGTGTTGGTTTATTGTCTTCGTCTGGGACCATGCTATCCTTGCCGCTTCTCGGGGACAGTGGACTCTCAGGGGACTGGACCGGACGTGGGATCGAGGAGGGAAACGCCACATCTCCGTGGCTGTCCGTGATTAATGTTGTACTCTGGCGAGCATCGTCATTATTGTTGTGCTGCTCTGACACCTCAAGTTTGAGCTTGTTGGAGTCTTCGCATTGAGGATCCATGATGCTGTAGCTGCACTATAGGAGCGGCCAGGGTTGGTGTTGAGTTTCCCAGGTTTGAGAAGAAGAAAGTCGAAACAGGATCAGGGCGACAGATCGGATTGTGGTGATGAATTGGCGTCGCTATCGTGTCACTGTCACACACGTTCCTTGGATCAGTCGCAACTTGGTGTCGTTCTAGTTAGTTTGGCAAATGTAGCTGCCGTAGTCGCAGATGGCAAACCATCATTCACAAAAAAAAGGTAACAGTAAGAGGTGAAGAGGAAATGGAAATAAAAGAGGAGTCTATGATCTGGGTCAAGACTATCCAAGGTAACATTGATAATCTCTAATCGCCCATCAGTGGTCACGAGGCGTGTGTCTTTGTCTTCTCAATTTCTGGCTTAAAGAACACAATGATGTCACTTGCCGTGTTTTCCACTGCGGAACCCCTTGGCGCTCGGCCTTTTTGCTACGTTCAGGCTCCGCAAGCAGACTAATAGGTCTCAATTAGAGCAAGGAACAGGCGAGCATCGTCGATGATGGACCGCTAAGGTATTCACAGTCGGTACCGCTGCCGATCTAAAAGGGCTGCAGTGATGCATTGATTTGTTGTCAAACCAGCGTTTCCGAGTGTCAATCCACGCATAAGACCATGGGCAGATATATTGCTATGTAACTCTCTTATATGTGTCATATGATGCAAGCATCTCAAAATCCTTCACTGCCTTATATAATCGCGTCATGCATGTACTGTTTCTGCCGCGAGTCAAAGCGTCGCTAGCAGTTCGACATCGCAGATACCGGCTTGGACTCAATAACGTAGTCAGTAGACAATGGGATACTCCGTACACCTAGTGACGAATAAGCTAAAACGGCTGCTGGTCACCGTCATACCACTAATGAATGGTACGGGAGCAAGTCCAATCTCCCGCCTTTTCTGTCGATCTGGCTGCGGACTGAAAGCTCCGAGCATCTGAGCGCCACCCTAGACCTATTTTACTGGCATGGAATTCAAGCGCAAGACTGAATACTTGAGGCCTCTGAAATGGTACAATGACAAGAGAATGCTTTGGAGCGGCTTGTTTTGGTACGTGAAGAGGTGCCGGGCTTTGATCGCGTGACATACTGTCGTGTTGAGAAATAAGCCACGAGCTTATGATCATGGTCAGCGATAAAAAACATACACGAGTGACATAATAAAACAGCACAATACAGGATCAGTGAACGTGGCTTCAAGACTTCAGCTCCTAGTACATCATTCAACCATCATCGCCATGCGCTAACCATATACAATTGCCGTACTCCGTCAGACCTAAACTCAACTGCAACGCCCCTTAGTGATTCCACACCCACGAACCCTACTGTAGAGGAACACGTTGAAGAACATCTGTCAGTATGCCCAACTGCATCAATACCTCCGCTTCCTGCTCCGGTCCGTCGGCGCTCTTCTTGTCCCCCTCCTCCCTCAGACGCTGAGCGGCGGCCAGTAAGGGCTTCACGTATCTATGCTCTATTGCTGCAGCCATTCCAGCAGGGGCCAGGCTCTTGTAGTCCTGGCCCCCAAACAAGAACAGAGCAAAGTTGGCAACCTGAAGATGGAACGGTGCGTTTTGTATCCAAAACTCCCACAGCGCCTCCATGTCTGTTTCGGCAAGGTATTCGAGATCCTGGAAGAGGGTGTACTGAAGCGTGTCCAGGCAGCCGGGATCGGCAAAACGGCCCTTTGAGCCAGCTTTGCGGGCAGCGATAATCTCTTCTCGTAGCCATGTCACAGCACATGCCTGTAGCGACGAGAACATGCAGTTTTCTAGCAAATCCTCCAGGATATTTAATCTGTCTTCTTCGTCGGGGTCTTGGTGGAGGATATGACCTGCCAACACGGTGGCTGCGTTCCGTACTCGTAACGATGGATGAAAGACAGAAACGAGCGTCAACAAATGATGATACGACATGAATGTCGCATCCTTATCGTCGGCTGCCTTGGATCCAACTATTCGCTTTTGGTCATAGAGCCATAGTGCAATAACAATTAATGCTTCGACAGTGCCGGGGTTATTCTCAATTTGTGTCTGCGGTTCATCTCCAAGGAATCGCTTCAACAAGTTGTGATGTTCGGGAAAGATGTGGGCATCAGGCTGTTCATAATCGGCGTCAAAAATGTCTGATGCGAACATTCGATAAGCAGTCAAGCAAAGAAAGCCACCAGTCGATAACTTAATAGCTTCGGGATTTCTAGCATCAGGTTCAACAGAAAGCGGATTAATAGCGAACGGAGACTGCAGAAGCTTCTTGACCTCAGCTGAGGGCAATTTCGCCAGGCCTAAATCGCGGGCAACAGACTGAAAAGGAATTAGCAACAGAACTTGGCCATTGTATAGTGTTGACTTACAACCAACTGCCCAACCAGGGCATCTCTGGCCTGGAGCTCATCGACCTGCTTGAACATCTGCAGCATTGTTGGCTTCCCTGGCACGATCCTCTCTGGGTTGCAGTACTCTAAATGCCTTGCCGCCCACTCGAGACTGTTTGAGTTGACATACGCCTCGAGGATACTCGTAACAAATGACTGCAATATGCGTGACACTAGCTCGGACTCGCCCTCGCCTGATTGGCCTGCGTCTCCCTCAGGGTCGGGTGCACTCTTGGACATGTCGCTCTCTTGGAAAGGCGTCTCGAGCTTTGCGCTGGATTGCCTCGTAGGTAGCGCTGGTCGCTTTCTTCCGGAGAGAGATCTCACAAGATCAATCACTGCGGCCGTGGTCTCGGCGCCTTGGGGGTTGTATGCTTGGTAAACGGTCTGCAGTGTAGTATGAAGGAATCGTGACGGCGCCTTGACCTGTAGTCTTCTATGCAGGATGCCCAGCATACCTACCAGGGTAATGAAGTTTGCGCTTGCTGAGGCATCGCCGGCCTCAGATGATTCTGAGTTGGACTCGAGCACTTCGACGACCTTGAGGATGACCTCACGGGGGTTTCCAAGGCGAGCGATGGTCTCGAGACAACCCCGACTGCCGGGAACCGAGATCAGCATCTCCACGAGATCCCAACCAATATCGCTCGTGAGCTCAGCATCTTCGAGGATTTCCTCGAGGGCTGGAAGAACTTCAGGCGATAAATTCGTTTCGACAATGGTAAGGTATGTAAAAGTGTCTGTGGCGGGGGGCTTGGACTCGTTGAGCCTCTGAATGGCCTCGTCGACGGATACCATGGTGCCAAAGGTATGTATAATCGCTCTGTATTGTTTCGTGTCCCTTTCCTTCCTTATGGAACAGCCAATTCGGTATATGTCTCACGTGTGGACTAATTTGATCGACAAGGCCTGAGAGCTTCACAGGCTATGTTGAGGAGGGGTCGATGGCTCGGTTCGTGGCAGGTATAGCGTAGCGGTTGCCATACAAGAAGCGAGTGTTGTTGAATGATTTGAACAGAATCAAAGCAACGCAAAAGTTAATGAGGGAAGGAAAAAGAAAAAAGAAGAGATGAGACTCCCCTGATCGACAGCTATTTTTGTGGTCTCTTGGAGATGATGGAGGAACATGAGAAGAAAGCGAAACGTGCGATGAGGGATGACGAGGGGCTTTTGGTGGAGAACTTTCCCACTTAGCGCGGGGCGTTTCGTCATCACGCCTGTAGATATGAGCTTGTTTTTACTTAAAATGGAGGCTCAAAAGCAACACAGCAACTGGCTATTTGTGTGAGTTCTATATAGTAGGATAGGTTATATTAACATTCTGTTAGAGACTGGAGCTTTAGTATCGCACTTCCCCCCCCCCCCCTCTGCAAGCACTATACAAAGTCTGCATAGTACAACAATCAAAACAAAACAGCAGCCTCAAACATCGCTCTTTCTGAGGCTGTTGATGCGCTACAGGGGTCAACCTTTGAGCCATATCTCGCCAAGCCCACTCCCGCTCACCGTGGGTTTCAAAGTATCAACGCATGACAACCATGGAGAATCATCACCATACAAATACATTAAGACTACAATTCGAAATAGCCGCACAAGTAGGTAGTGCATGTACAAACAAACCCCCGACCTTTTGGTTTTCTCTTTTAAACGCCCTGAAAGCCCATCGTCAAACCCCAGCCAACCTGCAGCCAAACACCAAACCCAGATGCAATCATAGATCTTCATACAACCAAATCGCCACCTCTGCGTGAACAAACTATAATACATGATACAAACGACACAAAAGAGAATATACAAGTCATATGGCCGTGGGTTGAATCAAAGTCATCAGTGTTTTTACATCCTCCAGTTTGCTCTTGAACCCTTGTTCGAGTTCTTCGGCCATCCCCATTTGTTGTTCTTGTTATCATAACCATTGTGCCTTGTGCCTATGGCTTCTGATACCAAAATGGGTTCATCCATGGGCATCAGCTTTGGATAAGCCCTGTATGGTAATACGCTTTGCAATTCTTTCTTGCTTAGCGGCCTGTCTTTTTTGGGTGCTGCTGCGAGCTTAGCCTTCTGGAATTCCCTCACAACGCCCCGGAGCTCTGCGTCGTCACTGACGATCTGTGCCTTGAGAAAAGGGAGTGTTTCTTGCGCTGACTCCTGGATACCCTGCATGATGGGCACACGCGGGGTATACTCGATATGATCCAACTTGGGAGCGTGCTTGACGTCAGGGACGATGGCAGGATCTAGCCTGGCTTCATCACCCTTCTCCAGGAGGGTGACTATGTCAATACTCTCTCCTGGTGGGATAGGAGTTTGGTGACTTGGAGTAATGCATTCCATGTCCACTTCTTTGCGCAAGACATGGTCGATGTCCACGGCAGAAAAGTAAGCGCAGGACTGAGGAAGATCATCAATGCCAACCTGTTGAGAGAACATAGCCCGTGTCCAGATATTTGCGACTTGCAGAGCAAGTGCCGTGCGATACTTGTCCTCATCCTTAACCAAGTACCGAATTTCGTCATGGACTGTGATGGCCACTCGAGCATTGATATTGAACCGGCGAATCAGGTAGTCCATCGAAACAACGAGCAGATGAAGGTAGTCAACACCAGACGATTGAATTGCCCAATTGATTCGTGATGTGAGATAACCACCCTTGCTGATGTAACGCCCCATGAGAGCCTCAGTTATGCCGGCTCCCAATACTGGGGTTCTTGCTTTGTCTTGCTCGGCAAACTCTTCCAGTTTGTTGAACACAAATGACTCGGTGCCGCCTCTCCAGAACGGGCGCTTGTAAAGGATCTTGCGGTTGGTTTTTGTACCCTTGGTATTGGCATAGAGCTTCGAAGCCGTCTCCATCGTCTGTTTTTCCGACAGGGTTGGATTGAACTGTCGCAACAAAGTCGCTGCAAACTTGAGACCAGCACCGTAGATTCGCCCATAGTTGAAAACTTTGGCATCGTTCCTGGTGATGCCTAGAATGGATGCTGTACGTGAATGAAGATCGGTACCGGCAGACTTCGTGCCCTCCAAGGTCATGAAACCAACTGCATTTCCACCATGAAGCTTGAACGTTGCGTCACCTACTAGACTGGCAATCCAGAGTTCCTCTGAATCTACATCTGCTCCCACAAAGCAATAGCCCTCAGGTGCCTTGACCATTGCTTTGAGCTCAGAGCCCACCCGATTCTTCTTGGCGTTACTAGCAGTGAGCCAAGTATTCTCGACCGCTCTCCGGGTTATAGTGCCCATTGGAATGATTTGCGGCAAGATAAAGCCGTCTTTCTTGTCGTGGCTTTCCTCACTCTTGCCGGACAGATCCTTTTCGTAGACAACCATTTGTGACTTGATGCGATCCCTCGCACTTATCCAGTAAGAGCAAGACGCATTCATCTGTAGCGCTTCCTTCGCGTATGAATACTCTGAAGACAAAATGCCGCTTTCGAAATATGCCAAATAGCCCTTGGCCATTGGATTCGCGCAACGAGCTGTTGGGCCATCCTTGTGAGGAAGTTTAAAGTAAGAATGGGCATGATCATCGCGTAGCTTGATGTCAGACTCGTCAAACCTGCACTCCATCGCTTGCTTAGCGGTGTACTTGACGGCTTCCTTTCGTGGCACTCGAAATGTCCAACCGTATTTGTCTGACCAAAATAGTGGGTTCCCCTCCCAAGCTAGTCGCAATAGAAGAGGAGCGATTCTTGTCCGAACGGTGATGTTGATGGGTGCAGTGTTAGTTTGAAAGAGGTCCTTGTACCACTTGGGCATGCCTGGCTTCTTCTGCCTAGCTGCAGGTCTTGGGGGGTCGTTCTTTCGCTTGCCCTTGACCATCTTGATTTCCTGACCAGACCAGTCAAGTTGCTGCATCCAAGGGTCGTTTTCGTACTCGTCAGGGTTGTCTTTGATTTCTAATGCCTTATCGGTAAGAGCAACAAGACGTTCCTGGACAGCGTCGGAAAGCTTGTGGTAGGTAGCCTCTGCGTTCTTGATATAGGCATCCCACGACTCGTTAACTGGAAGAATGACGGAGGAGAGATGTCGGAGGGCTGCAAAGCTGACAGGATGTGGGCATGTTTCCAAGAAGTTAGGAAAAACAATCTGGTAGATACGATGAGTGACCGACACATCGGCAGCACAATAATTTAGGAGCTCGTCCAGTTTTGCCAGAATTCCTTCGCGGTCCAGCTCGCCAAAATCATTTCGGATGGCCTTGTCGATCGAAACGTTAAGATGGAACTTGGCAACATCTCGGAGAGAGTTGACAGAGCTTCGTTCGACCCAGAGCTCTTCCTCATCATGAATACTCGGGTTACTTAATACCGTCGCCAGGTCGTGGTCTGGGGTCTCGTTCGCGATTCGTTCCCGCATCTCCCGATTCTTCTTGTGCTGCATCCAGGTAGGTCGTTGCTGAGAGCACATACCGTTAACAGCTACGTGCAACGACATTGTGTCAAGAAAGGCATTTCGAGTTTGCTTAATATCATACTCTTCTAGCACCCTCGCTCGGTCGAAGCCCACATTGTGCCCGACGATAATTCGGTCCTTGGTAGGATCACCCAATGGAATCAACTGTCGATCGTTTTCGGTCTCCCCCAATAGCCACGGCGATAGCCATGCGTACCAAGCAGTGGGGCTCGATGCGCATGCCATTACAGCGAAAGGGCTTACTTTCCACATCACTTCGGTGTCAAATGAAAGCATCGACTCGTCAGGCGCATCAACCTTCTCGGCGCTACCATCGGGATAGTATTTCGTCCAACCGCTTTGTCGTACCCATTTTCGAGGCTTTGGTGGTGGATTGGCACGGGCGAACTGCTTCGCATATGAAAGGAAAGGCTCGGCGCTGTCCATACCGAGCTTGTGAAAGTGCTCATCGAGCGTGCGTCCTTGCAGAGGCGGAATATCGAAAGCTATGGGTTCGGATTTGTCGGTATTTTTCCCAAACAACTCATGGCGTCGAAGGTGATCGATTGATAGATCGACGAGCTCTTGTGGTGGAGGTTTGACACCATCGGGGAAAATCTGATCGAATACATGGGAGCTGATCTGCTGGACGCCTATTTCGTTATGTCTAGCTTCAGAAGGCACTGCACCAAATTAGTATTGGAAACACTGTTTGAGAGATTAATCAGCCTTACAAGCAAGGGTGTTTTGTTGCTTTGAGTTGGCGTTATCAGTGACAGCGGCCAACCATCGCACATGAGCACGCAAAGCAGGACGGCGAAAAGCCTGGTGTCGAGCAATGCGAACGAAGCTGGCCGTCGAACCGCGCAAAGGTTGAGCGGCAGCCGATATGTACATTATTAGATGCGGCGCGATAGCATCACGACTTCTGTTTCGTTGGTTGAGGCCCCCTGCGATGTATCGGTTGTGTTTCGATTGACCCGGGCCGTGGTTTGATAGAAACGAGGTCGGGATGATGAATTTGGCATTTGCATCTGGACTGAATTAAGGAATCCCTGCTAAGTAAGTGGATGACGCCGTGCATTGTTAGTGGAGCCTTCCCATCTGCTTGGTCGTGGGGAATGGATGATGGAAATGGAGGGGCAAGATTTGACTAGGGCTCGTAAACCTTCAAATAGGGATATCAGACGAGTTTGTGCCTGAGAATTGTCAGGATAGCGACAAGCGGGCGCTCTCTTGCGAAGGATGGCTTTAGTTTACTGTCGTATAGCGATCGACTGTCTTGATTGGACTCTGAAATCTTGGCCATGACTTTGCATCGACCACTCCAACCAAATGACCATACGTACATAGTAGAACGAGACACTCCAAGCTAGGCAATTCAGTTTCTGCCAGGATCACGCTAACCTAGTTTTAGTGCAGGTAGGCTTGCAACTATTCACATGAACGGCGTCCAAGGTCGGACCATTTGATCGCATGTCCATGATATGTTGTGGTAGCAAATAAAAGTACATGACATTCAAAGTTTCTCGCAATAGAAAATTCCAACAGGTTATGGCATGCCGTTCGATACGTGCCTCGTCGAGGCTATAGTCTGCAGCATGCAGTATGCAGTATGCAGGGACCCGACAAACACACG
This sequence comes from Fusarium nurragi, assembly GCA_012977755.1. NCBI lineage: Eukaryota > Fungi > Ascomycota > Sordariomycetes > Hypocreales > Nectriaceae > Fusarium > Fusarium nurragi. The sequence goes on along the minus strand of JAALXI010000188.1, from coordinate 110,656 downwards.
CCAATTCATGAACAATCGTGGAAGCACCGAGGATAACACAGGCTTGGTTATGTTTTGGGGCTACAAGTTACAGGTGGAGGGCTTCAACGACCATATATCATTGCGATGAGTTGATGCAGGGATTCTCAACGTCTGAACAGCACAGTAAGTTAAGCCTTGGTTACTCTTAACCTTCATGTCCGACTGGGCTGAGCGTTGGCGTAGCTGAAATGGAAGGCTTGAAACTCTACTGGTACTGCAATGCATTGGACGGTCCTAGCAACAAAAACAAGAGGCTTTTCTGCCAGAGCCGAGACCCCTCGTGGTCGGTCATTTCATCCCTCGCAGCTGCTTATGGTGCTATTTCAATTCAATTCCATGGGTACATAAACTCAGCATCCCCAACTTCCTCCTTTCTGTTGCATCTTCAGCTGCGGATAATGCTTTTTCAGACACCAAGAGCCAGCCCGCCCTTGTTACAGTGACGAAAGCGTCTTTGTGTCTTTGTTTCATTTCCTTCACTTTTACCCACTCAGCCAGTGTTAGTAGAGCGGTAGTGGAAGTGCGTCCGTTCTCTTCTCTCCCCGTGACTTACCCAAGCCCACCAACGATGGAGCAGGGATACTTGTATCCTTTTGGTTCCTTGTTCTCTCATGCGTTGCAAGGTTAGAACTTCCTCTACTTTACGTCTCCATTGCTTCTTAGTCCTTCTCCTCTTACCTGCCCTGCATCGCCCTGCAGCCGCATCCGATGTGCCCGTCACTGTCCCCACGTGTTGGTAGCAGCTCCTGACGCTCTCTTGTAACCGATTGAAATAGACAACTCAGACTTACTTTGGTACCCGTCAAACGCTTACCACGCTCCGACTCCTCCGATTGCAATCTCCATGTCCACCAGCACCAGGATCGTCTCGCCTCCCGCTGTAGCAGGGACAGGAGTTGGAGCTTCGCATTCCCAGTCACAGTCACGCTCACGCTCACGCTCGCGTGCACAGAGATCAATCCACTTGGAGATCGATGAGGAACAAGTTGTGGGTGGTGGTGGTGCTGGCAGCCAGCGCATTCGCCCAACCGCATCGTTGCCTTTGCCACCCTTGATCTCACACTCTCGTCGCCGCACTCGTCAGAGCTCAAGCCCAACCGTAACAACACAACAACCGAGGCCCTCTCCTACCCCCCCTCTCCCAAATAATTATCAAACGCCGCCCCAGGTGAGGCCAACGAACTCATCATCGGCAACCGTCGAGCTTCCACCAATTAACTATTGGGAGAGCGGGCCTCTAGGATCTTACCAGGGTGGTGATCTTCAGAACTCATTGCTTCCTTCTGGATTCGATGATCCTTTTCTCATCGATCTTGCTACTACTGACTTTTCTTCGCCTTCAACGTACCCGTCATTCACCGATTTCGATTCACGGCTAAGTCAAGCCCAAGGCTTAAGCCAAAGTCAATACTCAACGCTCCAGGCTCCCGCGTCGCCCGAACATTCTCGTGCACCTCTTGACGGTGCTACCAGCGCCCCACGCCGCCTCTCCACCCACTGCATCTCCAATATCTTGGGCCCCGAGCGTAGCACGACCCAGCTCTCCTCTACCACCAACACAACCGGTGAATCTCAATCAACACTGCCTATTTTCGACTCCTTCGAGGAGAACGACTTTCTCTTCGATAGTCCTGCCAGTTCCTTCTCCGACGCTATGCCACCTGCAACTCGACGGACTACCACAGCTGCGACAGCTGCTGCTCGGGCTGGCTCTGGGCATGCGAGCAAACGACGGCGAACATCTACCACAGCTGCGAATACGATATCCACGAGACCACCGTCGAGACACAAAAAGACCCCGGCACCTAGCAAAGACATGGAGGTAGAAGAACTATTTGGACCAAGCCCTACACGCACCCTTGTCGACCTCGAAGCGAAGGCAGAAGAGATCGATACCGTTGATTTGACCGAGACGAACGAAGTGCTCGAGGATCCTAAGACGCCGGAAAAGGATAATCGCATCAAGCTTGCTGCTTTTCAGTGCGTCATCTGTATGGATGACTGCGTTAATTTAACAGTGACACACTGCGGTAAGTGAATTCACGGGTGCCCTCTACTCAATCACCTCGGCTTTTGCGTGGCAATTTACTGACATATCCCTTTCTAGGTCATCTTTATTGCGCGTCATGCTTACATCAGTCCCTTCACGTCGACGCCACCAAAGGGAAGTGTCCTATGTGCCGTCAAAAGCTTGACATGAGGCAAAAGGGAAACTACAACAGCAAAACCAAGGGATACTGGCCCCTTGAATTGAAGCTCATGACTGCTACGAGGAAAGGAAAACGCAAGGCCAACACCCTGGCTTGACGCCATCGCCAGTGTTTCATACCGGCGAAGTCTGATCTGCTCCCACCCACCTTTCAACGCATTCGACTTAATGGTTCAGAGTTCCACGGCATGCTCTGACACGTCTGCCTCGCCGTTTGCATATGGCTCTACCTCGTCTCACGGGTACACTCGAAACTCAACGCCGGCAACGAGGTGCTTTTAATCGTCACCCAGCCCCCTGGCTCAGGCGTCTCTTTCTATCAGCATTACGGAGGGTGGATCACTTTGGGGGCGTCAGAATAAAGATACCCAGCATTTACATGGATAAGGGGGACATATAACTACATTGATTTGACACGCGACCACGGCTTCTGCGTCGTTCAGGAAATGGCGCACTGGGAGTAATTAGGGAGGGACACGTACTTATCATGCCACAGCTGTCGGAGGTACATAGGGACAGCATGAGTCCAACCACTTGTTTTTAGGCCAACAGTGCAAAGGCGTATAGACTTTAGATTTTTGACACAATTTGCTTTGTATTGAACGTAGGTGTGCTGTAAGCCGCCTAGCATTGCCGTGGTGACTGATATGAAGGCACGACAGACTTTAATAATTGAGTAAATGCAGGATGAGCAGGATAATGTTGTCCAGCAATGTAAGTAAAATTGCCAACAAAATGTAATTTTATGTGTGGGAATCTGGCTCAGAAGCCGCCTCATATTCATGCTACCATACCCTTGTGCTTTAAGTGGACGAATGCTTGTTGACTAATAGTCTATGATACATCAACCGCGGGACTCTTACGGGCAAGAAGAGAATATGCCTAGATGTGAAATCGCCTTTTATATCTTGTCTACCAACGTCGTCGATTATTTCACCTGTAACTAACTAAACCATACTCAACATATATTCCATGCCTTCCTGCCAACGCCGCATAACTCTACAACTTATATCCCATCCTGAGAGAGCATACACATTTCTCCGTTCCATGTTAAACTGCGGGTGAGATACTTCTCTTCTTGTGACTGACTTAGTGGAAGAGTCCGTGGCTCTGTTGCGTAGGCTCAGGAAGGACCTCGTTCTCGAACTATGATGCTCAGTTAGCTGCATGTTTCTGGGGTTGTGCGATAGGAGAATGCTTACCTCAAGGAAGCGGGTTGCTGCAATAATAACCATTAAACCTTCGGCCAATTCTTCGATCTTCTGATCCAGACCCTCATCTGCGTTGCCGCTTCCGATACCGGCGCTGCGCTTGAGCGTGTGCGCGACCAGCATGCGATGATTAGTGAGGAATCTGCGGCCCTGCACCACGTTGTGACTGCCGCGGGAGACAAGTGCGGCGCCTACAATACGCACGACTTGGGCGAGAAGGTCATAATGCTGCTCAAGAGCACGCGGGTTGGCGCTGTCGATTTGTAACTCCGGGTCTGCCCCAAAGAGACCAGACGTCTCCAGCGCACGGAAGAGATTGGAGTGTAGGATGTATTTGGCTCCAATGCGGGTCTGTGCAAGTTCCAGGAGGAGAGCAAGACGAGCGTTTTGGTAATTTTGCTGCTCAGAAGTACCTTGATGAGAAAATTAGCAGTGCGCTCAAATAATGCGGCAAACACGACAAAGGGGACATACCTGATGTGAACACTTCGTGCCATTCTTGCATAATGTTTCGTAGCGAATCGACCATGATTCCAATAAAGTTCAGTCGGTTGAGAGTCTCTACGACATGATCTTCGTTCTCCTGGCGGCCCATGCTGACCAGAGCGTTTAGAAGGATCAACGCCGCTGTCTGACACTGCGCTTCACCTCCGTATGCATCATCACAGATGACGTTGATTAATCGCTCGCCGTACACTTGAATAGTATTGATGGTCTTGGGGCGATTGAGAGCGAGCGCCCCTTGATCAGCCATGCCAGTGAGGTAACGGTAGCAGATGGCGTAGTAAATAGATCTTAGCTCTGGCGTACCAGCCCACTTGCCGATGGCCTGCAGACAGATCTGGAAAAGCTGGAAGAGCTTGTCACTCACCAGATTGCCAATGGTCGATCCTTGCTTATCATCTGCTGGTGCTGAGAGATCAAGTTTAAAGAGCAGAACCTTGGCCAGTCTCGCGAGCTCGAAGGCCTCATCCGGCCGTTCGGATGCGAATGCTTCCAAACTGGGCAGAATAGACTGTAAAGCTTGGAGGAAGAAAGAGATCTGTGCTGACCCCTTGAAATCGTTTGACTCAATCATGACCAGTAAGAGTTTGGTCCATGTCCTTAGAACCTTCAAGCTCTGGGTTGTAAGCTGCTTCTGCCGGTTCGAGGAAATGAGATACTCTATTATCATGCTCTCTTCCCGTTCGATAGCAGCCAGGTCTTGGGCGGCAACTAACGCTCCAGATTCTTGAGCCTCGCCACGCTTGAGAAGGAGAACTTCCTTAACGCGCTCGACATTGTAAATTGGGTTAGAGTCGGCGTCGTTCTCCAAACAAGACGACAGGTCGAGGTTTTTATAATATTGAAGAGGGGGCAAGGGAATCTCCCAGACACCTTCTGGGAGTAGGAAGTCGTAAAGATCGAATATTGTAGGAATTGGGATGGGTGTATTTCCCTCTCCAATGATCTGACCGTTCAGAGCCTCAAAGATGCGGCGCTTGACACTGGGCATGCGATTTTGAGCAATACTGCAAAGCTCCATGGCAATGTATTCCAGACTCATGCTTCGGAGTGATAGGAAGTCGATCAAGGCGACAGCTCCGTCCGTCACAGGGAATTGAATCACAGCGACATTCTCACCTTCCCAGGGGAGATCAGGGTTGATTACTGTCTCACGGAGCAAAAGATGGAAGAGGATCTCATTCTCGCGAAGCTCCTCCACTATAACAGGCGCAGACAAGGGAGAGCTCCAGAGGATATGCAGGATGCGCATCACTCGCGATTTAATGGCGATGAGCCACAGCCGCATTCCTTGTGCATCGCCAGAAGGGGCTTCCAAGAGCAATCTTAGGAGTGTATGGAAAAGAGAGGTCCTTGAAGCGAAAGCGCCCTTGGCATCAACGGAGAGAGAGTCAATGCCACACTTCAAGCCAAGAAGCAAATGAGCAATCGTTGGCTTGCGAGGTGTCTCTTGTAGACATTGGTATAAGAAGTCGAGGATGTAGATCTTGGTGACATAAGCCGGGGAGTCTGCCTCGCGGCCCGTTTCCAGAGGAGTAATCAATTCCGAGACAAACGATCGGGAGATTGACTCGTGTTCACCATTAGCCTCAAGAGCAACGATGGCCTTGTTGCGGTGCACTTGTCGATTAGACCCTGACCAGACAGCTGTAATCTTTGATGAAGATGACATCTTCTCGAGAAGTTTCAGGCATGCAAGAGTAAGCTCTGGGTGTCCGATACCACAGTAGTTGCCTAGATCAACGACAAGGTTTAGTCTGGTGACCAAGCCATCCTCGAACGAGGCGAATGCAGCATTCGCTACAGGTGGTCGACGTTGGTTCGACTGAAGCTTGATGATGGGTCGGACAAGCTCCAGGTAGGTAGCTTGGAGATCCAGCACCTTGCTGATAACCTCAACAGCACGCAAGATGCCAAGGATGAGAGGCGAGTCGGGTGCTGCATTTCCAACATCTCCAGGTTCTTGATGAATAGTGCTGAAAAGACCTGCCATGACCTTGTCGTTGAACATCCACTCCATCACTCTGGCAAAAGGATGCATTCGCACATAGGTTGCCAGATCAGTAGTAGCGATGACCCCATCGACGTTGATATTCGTTTCATTGGCCATGATGATGAGATCCTCGTTGAATGTGTTTAGACAGATCAAGATGAATTCCAGGCAGCTGAGACGTAGGACCCGAGTTTGGTTGACATCTTGAAGGTCATTTGCCTTTGTTGCAAAAACCAGACCCATCACAAAATCGACGTAGACCTCAATACCGGGCATACGGGAAGCTGAGCCGAGATTCTCGGGAAATGGCAGTCCGTCGTTAAGAGGACTGCTGTCAATGGCCGGGGATATTAGGGAAAGCAGGAGCTGAATGAACGACTCGGGATCCTCAAACCCATTGCTGATCTCATCGAAGATACGATCCATAGAGACACTTGGTGACTGCTGAACCTGACGATGAGAAGTGATTGGGTGAGAAGCATAACCTCCAGTGATCCAGGTATCAAGGCAATTCCACATAAGAATGCCCTCCTGAAGCGACTTTCGTGTCAACAGAGCTCGCAGGGCCATAAAGGTGCAGCCACGTAATCTGGGGGGGATAGGGCTGCTCGCGAGTTCATACAATGTCTCGACTAGGCTGTAGTTAGGATTGTGAAGTAGGAATTGTCGTGTTATCTCGCTTTCGCTGGCCAGCTTTGACATTAGGCGAAGGTAACATTCGAGCATCATAGCTGATTCTGGTTCGGTCTCTGCTTGATCGCTGCTCATCTTCTCATTCCGATAACGTATTGTCTGTGTTGGTGTCGGCTTTTGCCTAATCTTGGCAGAGAAGAAGTCCAGCTCCCTAAAGATTTGCGCCCATGTCAACGACTGTGATTTTCTCATTTTCCCAGAAGAATGGTGGCCCTCGTCGATAAGGAACTCATGTGCAGCAGAAGCGCACTCTTCGTTCTCCGAAATAGCTTGAAGCATCTCGCAGAAAGCCGTCACCAGAGGCGTCGATGCTCTGCGAGAAGCCCAATGCATAAAGCCAGCCAGGTTACTGTCGGGATCAGACCAGAAGTTCATGGCAGCGTCGGGCCGGCCCTCATAAGCGTATGCAATAATTAGCAAAAACCTTTCGAGGTCCAAATCCTGCTCATGAGTCTGACTAGACTGACGTTGCTCATCTTCTTCCACGCGAAGCTTTCGTAAAACGTCAGGCAGGTTAGAAATAAATCCGTCAACAAACACCTCGAGCTGAAGCATGAGGGCCAATTGGAAGAAATCGGCGAACGGAATCGCATCAGGGGCTAGTGCAGGAGACTTTCGCTGTAGCCACTTGCGCATGCCTGCCCTGACAGGGTCGTGCCAGTCAGGAGATTTCACATCAGCAGCTATGGAGAGCAGAAAGTCGAAAGATCCGTCCTTCAAGGACTCCAGGAAGGCTTTCGATCGCTGTCGATCCTCCTCATCTAAGTCAGTGTTGGGGGGTATCGCTGCCTCCGGGGGATCATCGACGTAAAAGCCACTATATTCTGCAAGCCACCAAGCACGAAACGCGGCTTGTAGCTGAGACAGAGGCCATAGGGGGCTATCCGAAGAAAAGAGCTTGCTATGCAATTCGCGAGCCTTAATGAGATCATATCCTCCTTCAGCAGACCCAAAAACGGAGATGTATGCTCCAATAGACGGTATAAGGTGAACCAGCAGAGCGTCGTACCTGTCAACCTTTTGGAGGACAGAGACGAAGTCAAGAAAGTCTTGCGTTGATCCTTGCCTCATTTCAATACTCCGGCAAAGTATGACACCCAGTAACTCGTGTTGTTGCATCAAACTGACCCTGGAGAACTCAATGGTTTCCATTTGTTCAGAGACGCTACCAGTTGTAGTCTGCCCAAGGGTCTGAGCCGCAGCAATTTTGTCTCCTATCTTCTGTAGCCACGCCTTGATCTCTCTCATAGAAGCCATACATCTGGGCACTATCCGTTTCGTAGCATCTGCGCCCATGCTGGGCTGGAGCAAGCGTTCAGCGACGTAGAGTTTAACGCTCTCGAGAGCTTCTGTGTCGGCAACATCATCGTCGAGACCTTCTAATTCGAGGAGAAGTCGAACAATATCCAAAACGTACTTGCGCTGCTGGTGGAATCGGATGATGGCGCATTCGAGGAGAGAGCGGCCCAGTGTGTCAGGATCTTCTTGCGATTCAAGTAAACATCGTGTGGATTCGAGCTCGTCGAGCTCTACTTCGTCAGAAAAGGTGAGAGCATCTTGCTGGAAGTTGTCGTTTATCGAGTATTCGTCGCCGTCAATGACAACCTTGCCTAGGTATAGAGTTAGAATGAAGGAGCCTCTCTTTGCGCAAATCAACTGCTTACCTGACTTGACAGCGTTTCTGTTATCTCCCTTTCTCGCTGGCTTATCCCAGAACTTCCCCAGTTCTGTCTCAAAGACCTGGACTAAAAACTCGTTGCCCAGTACCTCTGCCCCCTCGACGCGACCTTCGCGTAATGATAGAAGCCCTTGGTGGAAAGCTTGGAGGGCATCTAAAGCGGTGATCTCGGCCATTTTGGTGGTTCAGAACTATCGCATGTTGATCATAGAGGCAACAGCAAGCGAACTATGCGAGCTGCGAAGATTGCACCGTGGTGCGTGACGTATCGCAAATACTGAATCTTTTTGTCGGTGGTTGCTAGTGACCGCGGTTTTGAGATTCTTCACTCCAGCCTTGTTGACTTCCCCAGTAAGAGAGCTCATCGAGCTGTTTGATTGGCTGCCGACACGGCAGTTTAGGCGGTGAGTCGCTTTCTGCCGCCCACAGGCTGGGGTGCTATAGCTCTGCGCTCCAGGCGACAGCAGAACGGAACCCGGAGGCTGTAGCTTGCCAGTTCAAAGAAGCCTTGATTTAGTTACTGAATATTCACGACTGATTTTCTGAAATACCTCAGTTTCCAAAGCAGTCACTGGCTTGTTTCTTTCAGCTGATTTTCCTTCTTATTCACCCATTCATACTCATAAACGTCCAAATATACTGACCTTCTCGACGTGGTTGTCCAGCAAATAAGCTTAGCCCATACATGCACATTCGGCACTATCTATAGTCGCGCTTCCTCGCGAGTCTCATCTGTTGCTCCTTACCCTTATCATTTTAATGTTTCGATGACAATTTTATTGAACTTGGTGAAGGCGGAAGAAGAATCCGTGACGGACATTCATTGTCGTAGTCGCCATCATGTCCTCGTCTCACGGATTCAGTGTCATGAATCTGGCGCGTTCGTAACCTATACCAAAACCCTGCTGCTTGCAAATACTGATAGGACTCAGGAGATGTGAAGTCCGCTTCACTCAGAGAACGAGAAAAGGCTGTAGATGGTACGATATGTGTCTTCTGTAGCAGTTGTCATGTTGTGCTCACATTGTCTAGAACTGGCGCATCTTCTCAACCCACGAAATCGATCCACCAACCTGCAAGTATAGAGTATTGCCCCCCTTTTCATCCTCTCTAACGGTGAACAAGTTCCGACCTCGGCGACAAGAGCTATCATGAGATCTTCGAAGCCATCTTCAGTTTCGTGCTCCGGGAGAAGCCAGTATTCTACGATAAGAAGAAATCCCAAACGACGTTGAATTCTACCACGTCTCGCCTATCGAAATGTGCAGATGCTGTGCGCATGGCAGTGGGACGTGGCAACGCGAAGATTGGAAGAAAGACCTTACTCGCTATCGTGGATCACATCACTCAAGTCCTTCCAGGGCCTAACAACGATGATTTTGTGCCTCCATTACTGCAGGACTATGTCAAGGCTTTGACCGAGGTACTGTCAAGACCGGCTCACGTAGAAATCCTCGCGAGAAAAGACGGCCAACCTTGGGATTTATGCGTCCGGTTCTTTCTCGATGTTGCTCAGTCCTTACTCCCTGAAGAAGGGGACATCCCGACTCTAGCATTAGCCCCGTTGCCAGCTTTGCCAGCTTTGGCCCGATCATCACCAGCGCCAGGATCAGGATATGGTCGATCGGGCGGACGATCTACTCCTTCAACTCAAAGTCAGAGGCGAGGTGCACCTGGAGAGGGCGGTCTTCTGAAAGATGTCTTGGAAGGACTGTACTATCTTGTCATAGGTGGGAATGCACCCTTACTCCGGCAATTCAAGGATATCACACCAGTCGTGCTTAGAGTCTTGAGCATGAAGCAGCTCAGTCTGGGCTCTTTGCAGACTTTGGCGTTTGCCATCATCAATGCTATCTTTTCAGCCACCCATGCTGATGATTTGGCTCACGCCAGCTCTGTGGTGCAAAGTCTACTGCCGTTGATGAGCTACTGGTGGAGATCCGAAAAGGTATCGCAGGACGAGGTTATCAGGGCGCTAAGAATTGAGATTTCGAGAAGCATTCTCTTGACGCACCTTCACATCGAACATCTGGTTGTCAATTCTTCAGATGAAACCATGCGCTTGGATCTCGAAGATTTAGTCGAAAATGTTTGGTCTGAGTATTCAAGGCGTGGTGAAGTTTTCCGCTTACAGATGAGCGATGTCACATTTAATCTGGCCTCTCTGCCAACCTACGGGCTACAGCTCGATGTCTTTGGCCTGCGCCCACACAATGTCTACGCAGAAGGCCATTGGGCTACTGTTCAAAATCTGGCGTTCCTCGAGCATACCATGATGTTACCCCGGTCAAGGACTCAAGGAGATGATGCAGAACAAGATGAGCAGCCTCGAAAGAGAAGACGTACTCGTCAAGACATGAACCGAATCAGGCTCAAGCTCAAGGCTGTCGAAGTGGCAGTTCGGAGAACTGCTCTACAATTAATTCCCTTTCTCTTGGCTGCCAAGTCATTATTGAGTCGTGACGAGCTTCTCGACCTACTGCCAGATTTGGTATCTCTGGCAACTGACAAGAACGCGGTTACGGCTTCCTGGGCCCTTATAGCTTCTGCAAGGTAAGAGATACCCTTTTGCATGGGCAGATCTTTACAGCACATGTTATTGACATCATTCAGCTGTATCACATACTCGAAGGAATGCCATGGCGAAGTGGACATCTGGCGTCAACTTTGGCACCTTGCTACACGGTCTGTCAGTCTGCCAGGAATAAGTCGAGCAGCCTGTGTACTTCTGCACGCGATCCTTGAAGCAGACGTTTTGCCTTATCACACAATCTCTCAGGATATCAACAATGTGGTAACGACTGCGGATGTCAGTGGCCCCAGTGTTCTGTGTGATGCCTCTATTAGTTTGATGTTTCACATCCTCCATCTACGTAACGCGAGAATACCAAGCGCAAGCCAAAGTACCTGCCATCATATCATTCGATGGGTCTTCCTTCGATGGAATCCCAGTAAGTACTGTTTGTCGCGGTCTTGAGATTGCTATTGACAAGATCACAGATGAATCTGCATTCGCATCATATTACTCTCTACATGTCCAGCCAATCCAACTAGTCAACCTCATTCGAGCCTGCTGCGGAGCGATAGCTTTAGAGTTAAATTCTCACACGGCAGTTCCAGGAGGCCCGTTGACGGAGACGTGGTGTGCCTTCAAAGAGATTGAACCATTCACACGGTACATTCTCCTGACCAAGGATGAACCCGATAGTTCTGCAACTCTCGGGACTTGCTGCTTTTCAGGGCCTACTAACCCACCCCCACTGGCAGATGCCAACGCGCGCTATGCGTCCCAGAAGCTCACACTTGAGCTGTTCTACCCCAAGTTGGGTGAATTGACAGAGCTCTGTACGTCTTGGACTAAGAAGATGAACGAAGGCGGTATCCAGATTTCATTCGACCGTTTCCAAAGTCTTCTATCGGCCTGCTTGACAGGCACATTGCTTCTGCCACTGCTTAACGACCTCAACTCAACCCAATCCTCATCTGTCGAATCTACCCTAAAAGAGATTCTCGATAAAGGCTTGAGTTCTGCTTTGTCGTCTGTTGAGCCCACTTCGTTTGTGGATTCGGGTTTGCGAGCGATTCGATCTGTGATGCCTGACCTAACAACGGCGAGTCTAACCCAGCTACAAGCAAGAAACCCAAGCCTCCTACATCTGTTTTCTAGGCTATGGAGCTCAATCGGAGAGCAGAGAGATCAATCAAAGCTTGACAGCAATATCGATTTGATGGACATTGATGATGAGTTCGAGTCGCAAAGTAGCAGGGCAAGCTCAGTGCATGCGCCAATCACAGCCCCGAGGTTTAATATTCAGATGAAGTTGGATACGCAGGCGTTCTATGTTGAAACGAGGGCTCGGCTTCATTTCTTGTCTGTTATTAATCAAGATATCGGGCAGATCGGCCTTGTCCCCGATATCTACGTGGAGTATCTCATCAACATGCCAGATGATGACTTACTGATGTGTCAGAACCTGCTATCCGGGATATTTAGTTCCGATCTCGTTGTCACCCCAGATAACGCATTGGCGATTATCGAGAGACTTGGGGAGTATGTTGGTCAACCTGAATACCAGTGTGCTGAAGTTGCCTTAAGCACCTGTATCGGAGTGATCGATGGACTTCATCCGATCTGGCTCAACGACAAACAATATCTTTCTGAAAGAGTTGGCGATCTTTACTACCACTTCATAAAGGTCTGCCTTACTTCGAACATCTTCTCGCCCCGAGCTCAAACATCCATGGTCCGACTACTGTTTACTCTGCTACGGTCCAACACGGAGTACGGCAAGGATCAAGGCCTTGATTCGCCACGAACTTGTCTCCTTTACATCTTGAAGAACGGACCGATGTCGGTCAAATACACTATTTCCCAAAAGATCGCCGACGTATTCGACCTCTTTGTACTCAAGCTTCACGATGAAGTGTTTGTGGATGTACTGGATAGTTTACCGACCGACCCTCTAGATACCACTGGCATTGCGTTTCGCCTGTTAGTCCTGTCGAATCTTGCATGCAGATGGTCAACCTTGCTTAGAAGATGTACTTACCACATCTTTGAAACACCAGGAAAGATCCCTGACTCAACTGAATATGCGACTCAATGCTTGTTCAATGTGTCCAAGATATTGAAACTGGACTCCCCAAAGGCTTTGTTCCGCCTGTTCTCTCGGCAGCTCCTATACACTTGGTTGGAGTGTGACCTAATAGAGGATATTCCATTCTCTATTTTCGGATTTGTCACCCTTGGGGATCTTCTCAAATCTGCACAGTCTGAAGCTATTGGACTGACTGTGATGCGAGGTCAGGATGACGCCTTTACAGAAGTTTGTCGTCTTCTGGGAAGCTCTAAAAGCGACCTCGTTCGCGAAAGCTTCTCTACCGCTATTGCTTACAGCATGATATTTGGTGATGCAAATGGAGGTGAGGATAAGGACCGAGGCGAGGCCAATGTCAAAAAGCTGCTTGGGAGTAAAACATACACAGAGTCGATTTACATAAACTTTGTTGATATCGCTGCCCTATTCTTTGACCTCGTCGATCAGGAGAACTCTCTGGAGAAAGTCTTCACCAGATTCAAGCTTGATTATGCTGCAGACATTCTGAGCGCTGTGAAAGCCATTTCGCACTCACCTGCCGAGCTGCCAGCGAATCAGCAACCAATGTTCAAGGCGAAATATCTCATCAGCGAACTTCACAGACTTTGTAAGAAAACAGAGTTTCAGTTTCACGATCTGTGGACGCCCCCTTTGGTTGTGTCGATTGCTCGCAAACTTCTGAACACGGTACATCCAGCTTTAGGGCCTTTGCATGCCTGCTCGGTGCTTCGAAAGGTGCGAGTCCTGATCTCTCTTGCTGGCTCAGTCGCATTGGATTCTTATCCGTTGGAGATGCTCCTGAACGCAACTCGCAAGTTCATCACAGACTCGGAATGTGCAGATGATGCGCTGGGAATAAGTCAGTATCTCCTGGCTGAGGGTGCCAGGCATCTCAGTAATGCCCCGTCGTTTCTTGCCGGGTATGCTTTGTCAACTCTTGCATCACTTCGCGTCTTTCTGGAATCAAGCCAGTCTAGCACGACTCAGGAGAGCCAGTTCAAAGCGACGATGAGCAAAGCAGAAAGGTTCCACGAATGGTTCAGCAAGTATTTGGAGGAGTATGATTCGCCGATGTTTAAGAATCTCGCGCAGAGGAGTGCCTTCAAGTCGATCACACAATCTGCTGCTCGTATTCGATCTTCTGGCAACGCTGAGCGGGGAACTGCGGAGAGTAAGCTGCTATTAGACATTTTGGATGATGGGGGCGCGGATCACCAGTTGCTCAACGATTCTTCTCGTCAGCTTGCTCTTGGTCTCCTGTGCGGCGACTTCAGCATCCCTGCGTCAATCAAAGACGACATCATCGAATCTGATCAGGTCGCTTTGAAGCACTCTACAGCAGTGTGGAAGAGTTGTGATACCGAGAACCTCAGCGAGGAGTATCTAGCATGGGCAGGGCGAGTTGTTGGGCGAGCCTTTTCAGCATCTGGCGAGATTCCAGCTGACATTCTACGCGAATCATATCTTACTCGCTATCAGCAGATAGCTCCAGGCTCCAATGGCTCAGAGATGGGTATACTATACCTTCTCCAGGACCTCACATCCACGCCTGATTCTGTTACTGCAGGCCTGGCTGAAGCTGCTTTGAGGTCGATTGTCTCGGATGCTACATTACTAGACGATGAGCCACTGACTGTAGCATGTCAAAAAAGTCTAACGGAGTCTCTCTTGGTTACGTCTCAATGGGGCACCCATAGATCGCCTCCGTCTGATAAAGGTCCTGCAACCCCTGCCTCATCACCAACCCAGCAAGATGTTTGGTCTGTGGATATTACTTCGAAGGACTGGCTTCCAAACCTGAGTGCACATCTTGCTCAGTCTGTTCCAGAGTCAATCATTCTTTCAGTTCTTGCTCCTATACTTGCCAGAGTTGAGCATTTTGCAGAGAGCGTGTTCCCCTTTGTTGTCCATCTTGCACTCTACTTTCCGATAAACCAACCGCATTCACCTAGGCGCCAGCTCTCCGTAGCAATCAAGACCTGGCTTCGATGCACAGATCCCGCAGCCAAGGAAAACCTGAAGCTTCTTATCAACATGCTGCTGTATCTGAGGACACAGCAGTATCCAAAGGAATCATCAATTGCTGACAGGTCACATTGGCTGGAGGTGGATTCTGCGTCGGTCGCATCGACGGCATCACGGTGCGGCATGTATAAGACAGCTTTGTTATTCGCCGAGCATGTCTCTCCAGAAACCTCACGGTCGTCAAGAAGGTCTTCAGCAGTGAAGGAGGTGGATATGAGCGAAATCCTTCTCACAATTTTCGAGAATATTGATGATCCTGATGCATACTATGGACTACCAGAGGAGCCCAGTCTTTCAAAGGTCCTTGCTCGTGTAGAGTATGAAAATGATGGCCCTCGAAGTCTTGCATTTAGAGGTGCCCAGTACGACAGCAACATCCGCCTCGGCAACCCCATGTCTCAGTCAGACGGGCAAGCTCTAGTCAGGGCCTTGGGTACTCTTGGGTTATCCGGTCTCTCAAACTCGCTTCTTCAAACACAAGAAAACTTGGAATCGTCTCCTGCCGCCCTTGAAGACACTTTCAACACGGCCAGGAAGTTGGAGATCTGGAACCTGCCAGCGCCTTCGAGTGATCACCATGCTGTCACAGTTTACAAAGCATACCAAAGCATTCATCAAGCAACAGACATTGCTAATGTCAGAACTGCTGTACATGATGGCTTCGGCCGGACCATGAGTAGCTTGGTCGCACATGGTCTCAATGCTACTGCCCTGAGGAAACGACTTGGAGCTTTGGCTTCGTTGACAGAGCTCGACGATGTTCTAGGCGTCTCCGACACTTCAGAAATGAATGGCCTTATCGAAAAGTTCAAAAGCCGAGGTGACTGGATGAGAAGTGGGCTGTAAGTATAAAAAATTATCAGAGATGACTATAGTAGCATGTTAATAACTATCTCTAGGTACGGTAGTGTTAGTCAAATCTTGTCTTGTCGTGGCACTACGATGAGCATGGTTAGCCAACAGAACACCCTGCGAACTAACACCAAGCTCTCTGTGGCTGCTGCAAGGCAGATGGAGGTTGAGGTGATGATCACCGCTTCCCAAATCTATCGTTACCATCAAGCAACGCAAGAGAGCCTCAACATATCTACCAGGCTCACCAACCTCATCTCACCTTGCGCGGCGTTAGACCTTCATGTAGACGCAGCAGTCAACATTGAGACGGCTAATTCTCTCTGGGATTATGGGGAGATGAGCACGTCTATCCGCATGCTTCAGGGTATCGACAGAGATGCTTCTCTAAAGAAACAAACCTTCCCAGTCAGCCGATCGGACTTGCTCTCGAAAATTGGCTACCAGGTCTCTGTTGCGCGCCTTGAGAAGCCGCATGATATTCAGAAGAACTATCTAGAACCTGCATTGAAGGAGCTCAAGGGCAAAGGCCAAGGTCGTCAAGCCGGTTCCGTTTTCCACCAGTTCGCCATGTTCTGTGATCAGCAATTGCAAGATCCGGATGGGTTGGAGGATCTGACAAGACTTCAGAACCTGAAGAAAGCCAAGAGTGACGAGGTGTCAGAACTGAAGACTCTGATTAGTAGCACAAGGGACACTCAGCTGAAGACAAGATATTCACATGTTCTCAATAAGGAGAAGCAATGGCTGGATCTTGATGAACAGGAGCTGCGACGTGTCGAACAGACTCGCAGCGAATTCGTTCGTCTGAGCCTTGAGAACTACCTCCTGTCGCTCATCGCTTCTGATGAACACAACAACGATGCACTACGTTTTACGGCTCTTTGGCTGGAGCGATCAGAAGAGGAGGCTACGAACAAAGCGGTCATGCGATACCTGTCCGAAGTGCCAACCAGGAAGTTTGCTAGTCTCACCAACCAGTTGACATCTCGACTGCAAGACCACGACACCACGTTCCAGAAGCTACTATTGGAGTTGGTCTACAAAATCTGCGTAGACCATCCCTATCACGGCATGTATCAAATCTGGTCTGGAACCAAGGCAAAGGCGCAGCAAAAAGACGACGTGGCTGTCTTGCGTGTCAGAGCAACAGATCGTGTCGCCAAGCGCCTTGCTGAGACACCATCCGTGGCCAGCATTTGGCTCTCGATTGACAAGACCAGCAAATACTACCATGCCCTCGCCATGGACCGAAACCCGAGCAAGTACAAGTCGGGTGCGAAGATTCCACTTAGAGACTCAACACCGGGCCACAACCTCGTCAATTGCCTAGCAAAATACCGTATTCCTTCTCCGACCATGCACGTGGAACTCTCGGCTACAAAGGATTACTCAAAAGTGCCGATTATCTCCAAGCTGGAGCCTACCATGACCATTGCTTCTGGTGTCAGTGCGCCCAAGATTATCACTGCTATCGGAAGCGACGGTGTGCGCTACAAGCAGCTTGTCAAGGGAGGACATGATGATCTACGACAAGACGCCATCATGGAACAGGTCTTTTCGGCCGTGTCGTCTCTGCTGAAGCTCCATAGGGCGACTCAGCAGCGGAACCTAGGAATCAGGACGTACAAGGTACTTCCGCTTACAGCCTCCTCTGGATTGATTGAATTTGTCCCCAACACAATTCCACTCCACGAGTTCTTGATGCCGGCTCATGAAAGATACTACCCAAGAGACTTGAAGGGTTCCCAATGTCGTAAGGAAATCTTCGGGGTCCAAAGTCGGACGGTAGAGACTCGAATCAGTACCTACCGTAAGGTTACTGAGAAGTTTCACCCAGTCATGAGATACTTCTTTATGGAGCATTTCATGGACCCGGATGAATGGTTCCTCAAGAGGTTGGCATACACGAGAAGCACAGCGGCTATATCAATGCTAGGACACATCCTCGGCCTGGGCGATCGTCATGGACACAACATTCTGTTAGATCACAAAACAGGAGAGGTTGTTCACATTGATTTGGGTGTTGCATTCGAGGCTGGCCGTATTCTACCAGTTCCGGAGTTGGTACCGTTCCGGCTGACAAGAGACATCGTGGACGGAATGGGAATCACAAAGACAGAGGGAGTCTTTCGACGATGCTGCGAGTTCACACTGGATGCTCTGAGAGAAGAGCAGTACTCGATCATGACCATCTTGGATGTATTGCGCTTTGATCCGCTCTACACATGGTCGATCTCGCCACTCAGACTCTCCAAGCTTCAAAAGGCAAGGCATAACGACGATAGTCTGATAGATGACGACCAAAGCGAAGCTGAGACGAAGAAGGGCAAGAAGGCTGCAGGGCACGTCAACGAGCCCTCTGAAGCCGACCGTGCCCTGGAGATCGTGAGAAAGAAGCTGTCCAAGACGTTGAGCGTGACTGCCACTGTAAACGATTTGATCAATCAGGCGACAGATGAGCGCAATCTGGCGGTTTTGTATTCTGGTAAGTTGATATCTGTGAAACCTGTATGAAGATACGAAATTAATGATTATCCAGGGTGGGCAGCGTATGCTTGAAGAGAATATTCAATTGGAAGAGGAGGAGAAAGAGAAAGAGAAAGAGAAAGAAGAAGAACATGTTGTAAGAAAAGGCAATTGTATTAGTATTCACTGTATGATATACAAGACGTGATCATAGTAAATAGCGTAGACGCAGTGGTTGATTGGACATCATGAGTTACCTCGTTATTTATGTCAACCTTAAACCGATGACGCTTTTTATGCCGGAGATAGGTTGCACTAGCTCCAGCTTCCGTTATCTTATCATTCAAGTACGCAACTGACAAACCCACCCTCAGCTATTCTGTTCCACTGTATGATCCTGTCTTGCCATCATCATCGTCCTTTCATATCCTCCCATAAAGCACTTGTATTTATTTACATTTCTCACTCCTGTCGCCTGCGTCTACTCGCCAGTTCAACCCCCCCGCACCGAATAGTCCGAGAAGCCGAGGCCTGCGTGACAGCTCTAGCAACAGTTGTTCCAGGCCTCGTACTGTTTCTCGGTCTTGCCGCCTGGGCTCGCTCCATGCAACCGTTGGCGTCAGAGTCGACCTCTCCCTCCCGGCGCAGGCCGCGGTTAGACTCTTCATCCTCAGCATCATCTCCCTTTGCCACGAGCTCTAAGCGAGCGCGCTTCGAAATGACCACCGCCCAAGCGCGGGGCAAGCTCCCCGAGACCATCGACCTGACGCAGCAACCCTCAGCTTTCAAGCCGTATGCTGGTGCTAAGAAGCTTGTGATCAAGAACCTGCGGGCGCCGACGAGTCGAGACACCCAGGTCGCCGAGTACTACAAACGGACGGAGAAGGAGCTCGAGGATGCTCTGGTGGCAATCTTTGACGGGAGGACACCTGTTGTTCCCCTCGAGAGACTCTACAGAGGCGTCGAGGATGTGTGTCGAAAGGGGGATCCCGCCAAGGTGTATCAAATGCTCAGGGAGAGGGTTGACGTACACTTGCAGCGGGTTGTGCTACCAAGGATTCAGAAGAACGGACGTGCTTCCAATCTCGATACTTTGAAGAGCGTCCTGGCAGAGTGGAAAACTTGGAATACACAAACAGTATGCTCCGCTTCACATTGGCATGCCAATCAACGATGCTAATCAATTGCTCTCCAGATATTGATCCGATCGACATTCAGCTTCCTCGACCGAACGTATCTATTACGTGAGAACCTCTCATCAATAAACGACATGGCTATCAAACAGTTCCAGAAAATGGCCTTCCCCTCTCAAGTACACGCCTACAAAAACTCGGTCGGAGTAAAGCTGGTCGCGGGTATCTGTGAGCTAATTGAAAACGATCGACGAGGAAATGACCAAATCGAACCTGCTTTACTCAAAGATTCCATCATGATGCTGTACGTCCTAAGCGTCTACGTCAAGCACTTTGAGCCTTTCTTCCTGGAGCAGTCCGAAAGGTATTTCAAGGAATTTGGTGAAGCTTGGAGTACTTCAAGCCTCAAGGACTACATTCTGGTCTGCGAGAAGCTCCTGAAGAAGGAAGACTATCGCTGCATCCAGTTCAATCTGGACAGCACCACGGAGAAACAACTTATGGACTCTGCCCATTCACATCTGATCGGCAACTATTCGGAGAAGCTCCTTAATGGTGGTAACTTGGCCAAGCTTTTGTCCGATAGAGAAGTCGAGTCGATGAAGGCTTTGTACGACTTGCTTCGATTGTCAGGCATTCAGAAGAAGATGAAGGCCCCATGGGGCGAATACATTAGAGCGACCGGAGCGGCCATTGTCAGCGACAAGGAGAAGGGTGACGAAATGGTACTGCAATTACTGGAACTTCGGCGTTCGCTCGACCTCATGATTCGAGACGCCTTTCAAAAGGACGAGGACTTCCTCTGGGGTATGAGAGAATCCTTCGGGAAGTTTATGAACGATCGCAAGGTTGCTTCTTGCTGGGAAACAGGTACATCCAAGATTGGTGAGATGATCGCCAAGTACATCGACATGCTTCTGCGGGGCGGTTTGAAATCACTACCGAAGGAGCTCTTGTCTGACGTGAAAGATCGAGCGGCAGCAGAAAAAGAAGGTCAGGCCAGCACAGGTGATGAGGATGCTGAACTTGACAGGCAGCTCGATCAAGCGCTTGAGCTGTTCCGATTCATCGAGGGCAAAGATGCTTTCGAAGCCTTTTACAAGAAAGATCTGGCCCGGAGGTTGCTCATGGGCCGAAGCGCAAGCCAGGACGCAGAGCGAAACATGCTCACGAAACTTCGAGGGGAGTGCGGCGCTAACTTTACGCAAAACTTGGAACAAATGTTCAAGGATCAAGAGCTTGCCAAGGATGAGATGGAGACTTACAAGCAATGGTGCCAAGGCAGCGCCGAGCGTAAGACTCCCATTGACCTCTCGGTCATGATTCTTTCAGCTGCTGCGTGGCCAACGTACCCTGATGTTCGTCTCAACCTCCCCGACGAGGTTGCTACGCAGATTGAGAGGTTCGACAAATTCTACAAGAACAAGCATACAGGCCGAGTTCTCACGTGGAAACACTCGTTGGCCCACTGTTCCATTAAGGGTAGCTTCGCCAGGGGCCCCAAGGAGCTTCTCGTGTCTGCCTACCAGGCCGTGGTTCTCATGATGTTCAATAGCGTTCCAGCTGATGGCTTCCTAGCCTATGAACAGATCGCTACGGGAACTGGTCTTCAGGGCGGAGATCTCGACCGCACGTTGCAGTCACTGGCTTGTGGCAAGTCGCGAGTGCTTACGAAGCACCCGAAGGGTCGCGATGTCAAGCCCACGGATACTTTTACTTTTAACAAAACGTTTACGGATCCCAAGTACAGAGTCAAGATTAATCAGATTCAGCTTAAGGAGACCAAGGCTGAGAACAAGGCAACGCACGAAAGGATCGTGCAAGACCGACGCTTTGAGACACAGGCGGCCATCGTCAGGATAATGAAGAGCCGTAAGAGCATGGGTCACTCGGATCTGGTGGCGGAAGTGATCAACTTGACCAAGAAGAGAGGCATGGTTGACACGTCGGCGATCAAGAAGGAGATTGAAAGGTATGCAAAACAACGTGTTGATGTTGGGATGTGGCTAACGCAGGTTGCAGTCTTATTGAGAAGGATTACATTGAAAGAGAGGGCAACGCATATGTGTATCTGGCGTAAGACCTTTTCTACTAGGTAAGGTAGTTATGACTTGATTAATGGTACGAAGCGACAAGAGTTAATGAGGAAGGGAAAGATAGACAGCAGACCTGTCTGTTTTACCAATACATGGATCCGCGTCAATACAATTGATTCTTGTTTCCAAAAGAAACCTTCATCTCGGACCAAATGACATTGCGTGGGAATCGAACAGGTAGCAAAAAGCAAGCGAAGCCAAGGGGGGCCATAGGGGACAAGGTAAGGTATGCATTGGGCTTCATAAACATGAAGTTTAACGACTGAGCTACTTCGCTGAAAGAGAGGAGCGTTATTTTGGTGTATAACCAGGGGATTCTCGTTCTGATGGCGGCTGAGATGACAGATATCCTTGCTGTGTCCATTTGCATTGTCCTTGACCAGTATTCGCAGGGGTCTAGGGCAACTCCAATGCATCCACGAGGCAGAAGCCTTCGGTCGCCCGGTCAAAGTTGGTCAAGCCCGAGTGAGGGTGTGTAGCGTAGCGTCGTGCATGAAAGTGCAGTCAAGTGTGTAAGTGCAAGTGTAAGTGTAAGTGTAAGTAAGTGTAAGTAAGTGTAAGTAAGCTTGCTCTGCCTTGAATTTTCGCAGAAAAGGCCAACACGGTGTAACCCCTACCGTCAACAGCAGTTGGATGCCTGATCATCCATCGCGTCGTCTTTTGCACTCAATGTCGCGGATAGACCCGGATCTGGAAGACGCTCGACAGGTCACACGGCCACGAGGTTGGATGTTGCGTTATTACTTGGAGGTGTAGGTCAGAGACAAGACAAACTAACCTATACCATCTGCACCATTATTCAAAACCCGTTGTCCTGGGAAGCGCGCTTCTTACCTGAAACAAGACAAAACCTCGCCCTCTTCCTTTTCGCCTCATCTTGATCTGGCATTTCACCTCTCGACGTATAGGAAGCCTTACGAGGCGCCCACCACGCCCACCACGCCCACCATGCGCCGCACAACCACTGCTAGCACATGTACTGTGCAGCATGCGCAGTATGTTCGACATGGTCACATACAGCACAATCAGCCTGAGGTGGGCGTGTTTCAGCGACTGCTGACTATCAAGCGTCGACGTGTATGAGACACAGCAAACGTAAAGGGTTGCGCCGTGACGCGGTTGCCACCATCTACACTTTGATGCGGTCTGCGTTTTGACGTGGGCGAGAAAGACTCCGAATATACCATGATATGCCATGTCTGTAAGGCGTCCAACTGACGCGCCGGCTCACTCTGCACTTTCAAGCCTGGAGATGAACCAACTGATAAACATGGCATGGAATTACTCAACATGCCTTCTACCTCTTCTAATGTATGCACATCATTCAGCTTACGACAAATCACCCGCATACCCGTGGCCCGTACCCGGCCTTCCCGTAAAGCTGTAGCCAAAGCTATTTTCCTGTCGGTCAACTAAAGAATATCTAGTTCAGAAGCTGTTTCACCTGAGATCCCTACGATATGTCCAACCCTCGCCCTGTCGCTCTGTCAACCTCCGCCCTGGCTTCTGTGACATAGCGGACAGCGCCCGATTGCACGATATACTTCTCGATTGTGGCAATGCCTTGTGTTCCTGTCCTCAGTCGCACAGCGCAGCACCACCACCAACGCCCAACGTGTTCGTGGTGATTTTTGAGTCCCAGCGTCGGTGTATCTGAGGCAATTACCTGGTTCAACAATGCCTGGCCTCAGGGGCCTTTTGCACCGGGACAAAGTGTTACGCAGCGTGGGGAGATCTCCAGATCGTCCTTCATCGCCGTGTCAAGCTTCCTCACCCGGCGAGGCAAACATACCGACCGAGGGCGCAGAGTAACGCACCTAGGCATCCAAGGTTCGCAATAGGCACGCCAGTAACTAACAGGATATCTTGATAACGGTGATCGGCTCTCTGCATGTCTGGGCGCTGACAGAACGAGCTGTCGGCGTTGGTTACAGATTGTCTCAGAACAGCCTCCCGGCAACGTGCAGCATCGTCGGTAGGCATATCGAGACAAGATGCGGTAACACATAACGGAGTCCCCTTTGAGACTCGCAACCTGAGTCGTTGAATTTCGCCCGTGATTGTCATGCAAGTCACTCTGTCCGCATCGACCAGGCGATGGACCGGCCCAAACATATCTGAACAAAGACTTACCGAGCAGATCGCCTCGGCTGAGTATTCTAGATTGACCATGGTAATGTGCTGTAGGTATATACGTAGCTGGCTTACAGAGAGTGGCCGTTTCGCGATGGAGGCACACGGGCGAACCACCAAACTCTCCCAAGGCGTGGTTCGCGATTGACGACAACTTTCCGTTCCTTTGTTGTACATGAATTACTCCTGCCATCAAGCGCGTTAATCGTCGCCGTCTTGGGCCGGGCTACCAGGGTTAATACGTATCTTGAACAATGTCTCTGCGGGTTCAAATAGGGCTCAACTCGCCCGCCGAGTTGCTCACAGACAGAGACATTCCCATCTTTCAATGCAACAGAACAGCTCTTTCTGTCATCGCATCAAACAGTGCACTAAGCTTGCTCAATTTCTTGCTTGACACACCTACATCAGCAAGGCTGTAACCCTCCTTGGCCTTCAAGCTCGCATCCGCCCTCCATCTTTTCACTAGGACGCATCCCTTTGCTATCTCGGCAGCCTCACTTTTCTCTTGCACAAGTCTTTGGACATGGAAGTTCCTTGACCCTCCCGAAGCTGGGCTCAGTCAACCTCTCCGTCTCCAGTCATATATATCATAGCCCTGTCTTCCTCTCCACCGCTTCAATCACAGAATTGGAATTCCCAACTCGCCTGTCAAAGTCCAATCCAATCGCACTATGTCCGGTCCTCTTCCTGTTGGGGCTATGCCTCACAATATTCCATCACTACTGCATCAACAACCTCAAGCTCCTCAGCCAGGAGCTCCCATGCCTCAGCACAACAGTGCCCCTGCAGGACTCCCTGCATTCATGCCTGTCAACACACAACCCTATCGTCATCCTCCTGCCCCTCCCATGGACCTGCATCGGCAAGATCCCGTTCAGATCCAAAATGTCCGGAGCAGGGAGCCTCAAACGTACAGAGCTCTCCGTCTGGAAAAGCTACCCAGTGCCTCCCGTAATGGAAAATCTGACTGGGAGGAGATCATCCGTACCGACCAGGACCTGCCCCAATCAATGATCAGGGACAGGATCGAAGAACTTCAGAATACCACAAGGTCCGCCTCCAAGAAGAAGCAGGAAAAGAACGAGGCCATCCAGCGCCAGCTTGACAGGGCCCAGGCGGACTTGACCGGTGAGGACCATGATATTCGGTTCTACTACAAGTTGGCTCAGCTCGAATCACAATGGCGGACAATAGATAACCGCAGATACAAAGATGAGAGAGGTGTGCGGAGCACCAAGAGACATAGCGGGCATTCGAAACGGAGCAAATCCCCCAAGATGGAGAGGGTAGCAATCATTGCATACTTCAAGCGAACGCCCACCGATGGCCGACATGGCTTAAGACCCGCCGATGCGCATGTGCCAGAGCGACAACCAAGGCAGGCACAGCAACCGTATGCTGCTCAGCCACGCATGGGAGGCTTGCCTCCGGTTCCTCTCCCTCAGGGATTCGTCCAACCTGCTCCCGCAGCTCCTCTTATGCCAACACCTTCTGGGGTCGATCCAAGACTTAATGGCCAGCCACAACCTGTGGGTCAGCAGATAGCTCGTCCTGTATCGCAAGCCCAGTCACCCCATCAAGGCACGTTCAGCAACGTGCAGCAGAGCATGCCACCCATGAAGCAAGGCGGCGCGGTGCCTCACACTGCGGGTGCCGCGAGGCCAGCACCTGGACCACCACCGAGACTGCCACCGATCAAACTTCCAATCCGCCCACCTCCCCTGCAAGGGCCGCTGCCTATGCAGAACACTTCATCGAAACTGGCTCCAGCGGGTACAGGTGCACACAGGGGGGCCTTCGAAACAAGCAACCGTCCCCAAAAGAAGATTGTAATAGAGACCAACCCGAGGATCAGAGACAATGCCAAAGTATATCATGATTCAGACCAGGGCTCTTCATCATCTTCGGACGGGTGGTCGGAAGATGAAAGCGAAGACACAAGGCCATCGTCTATCAGCTCAGATCAAGATTCGCCGCAGCGCGGCCGAGGACGCAGCCAGGGTCGCACGTATCCAGATCCTCGTGGAAACGTGATCATTCAGAACCCTCGGCACAGCAAGAAAGACGTGGAGTATGTCCATGATAAGCGTGCCTCCAAGCCTCTTCATCCACAGCAAGTGCATTTCAATTCTCCTGACTGCTGCTACCGAGAGGGCAGTCGCTCGCCAAGACGCGAGCATCATTCTCAACGTCGGCACGAAGAGTCATGGAGGGTAGAACCACCACGTATCATCCAGGCACCAAGACAAAGCGTCCGCCACGTGCCTGCACTTCCGACTCGACGTGATAGTTTTGACAGGAGGCTTAGTCGCGACGACAAGCCATTAGAGCGTGCGCGCTTCGATGACACTCATCGTGAGCGGGACATTCAAAGAGACAATGATCGCTTCACCCATCTCGAAGAAGATGTCCGACGGCGCCGCGAGTTCAAGGACAGGCGAGATAGCCGAGGAGAGCACAATAATAAGTATGCAGACTCTGAGTCTCGTTGGAGTGATCAGCAAGCTCGAAGCTATATGCGTGAAAGGAAACCACACCGTTCACCCCGGTATCATGAGGGACGTGGCGTCAGCAGAGGATACATTGATTGATGGGATTAGTAACAGTTGCCGCAGTTGCGTCTGGGCCTAGATTGTGTTTTTCCTGCTACACTTCATATGTTCGAATCTCTTCTTGTGTAAGGGCTGGGTTGCACTGATACCAATATTTGGTTATGGTTTAGGCGTTTCATCGTTTGAGTAGGGTAAAGTAAGTGAGTAGTAGTTGGACATCTCACTGGTTAGGAGACACATAACTGAATTCATGAGACAAATGCCATAAAATCAATTTTAATTACATTGCTTGGTGCATAGACCATCATTTCCCGCGTTGAATGAAGTGGCAGATGGCGAGCAATTAAGACCACGTGATTAAGCGACGTAAGTGAGAGGGGTGTCGCGCCCCCAACGCGTCAGGGCAAGCACTCGAGGAAACTTCATTCGTCGTACCTGACTCAAATTCGAGACTTGGACGCGTCTTGCAGTAAACCAACCTGCGCCTACCTAATATGACAGGGTCGTGGGGTAGTAGCGGTCTTGTTTTCACCCAATTGAGCCTCACCTTAATTGTTTAGGTACTCTTTCCCACCTCATCCGTTCTCATTCTCCCCTTCCGTCTTTCAATTCACCTTCCTTGCCTTCAGCCACCGCCACCCAGTGATATTTTATGAGGGTTGGCATCAACAGCCTGCCTTTTCGATCCTCGCCGACACGGGCGCTCCTTCTTCGACAAGCTGTGCAACGACAACAGCAGCAGCGAGTTCAGGTGCACTCAGCGGGTCCGATTTACTCACCAAGTTTCGAAGCAATGTTGCAGCGTGCAAGCAGCCAGTACCAGGCCAACGCTCCTCCTCCCCAGCGGAGCCAGGCGAGGGGTCAGCCTTTCCTTCCCTCTAGTAGTCCAAGCACGCATCAATCCGATATTCGACAACTAAAGAAGCCAAACGCCCCTGCTGTGTCGGCGAGGACGACCCAACCCTTCTCCAAACCGCTCGAAAATCGAACTTCCAACATGAACCAAGCATCAAGCAACACCAGACCACCGAATAGGGTTGCCATTGGACCGCTAGCCTCTCTTTGCGGAGGATCGAACTCCTTCAGCGAGCAAGCAGATGTTGTTGACCTCACTGGATCTGATAGTCAAATAAAGGCACAACCAGGGGTCTACTTTCAAGATGGCGATTTCAGCGACGACGACACGCTAGATCTTGACTTCCAGCCTCCTTCAGCCCTACCACCTCTTCCTGTTGATACACCACCCAAGCGCGTTGCAAAGGAAAGCATGCCACCACCACCACCTACGTCGACACAAACGGACAGGACCATACCTTGGTCTTCATCACCTCCCTCACACTTCTTACCCCCCTCACGCAATGCATCCGTGACCTCAACAATGGCCAACATATCAATGAAGCGCGAATCTTCTGGAGACCGAGATGACCATGGTGTTCCCGCCCCTAAAAAGGCCAAGAAACGAGTACTGCCTCAAAGTTTCAAACAGGAAGAGCCTGAATATGAGAATGATCGTTACGCTCCGGTCACTCAAACACCAAACACTAAACGAAAGGACTTCCTTGACCCTACCGCTAGCGCAGTTAAAGAACAAAAAAAACAATTGAGAAACCAGCGTCAGCAAGATCAGCCTGCAGCCAACGGCGATATGTCCATGGGTGAGATCCAAGAAGTCACGACCTCACATTCCAAGGGCAACTTTGCTATATCTTTAAGTGAAGAACAAAGACACGTCCTGGACCTAGTGGTGAACAAGAACCAGAGTGTCTTCTTCACTGGTGCAGCCGGAACAGGTAAATCCGTCTTGATGCGAGCCATCATAGCAGAGTTGAAGAAGAAATACGCAAAAGACCCCGAACGAGTTGCGGTTACAGCTTCAACTGGACTTGCTGCATGTAACATTGGAGGCATCACGCTGCACAGCTTTTCTGGCATCGGCCTTGGTAAAGAGGATTGCCCAACTCTGGTCAAAAAGATCCGCCGAAACCCTAAAGCCAAAAATCGCTGGTTGAGAACTAAATGCCTTGTCATTGATGAGATCTCAATGGTGGATGGAGACTTGTTCGACAAATTGTCTCAGATTGGAAGAACGATTCGGAACAATGGTAGGCCGTGGGGTGGCATACAACTCATCATTACTGGCGATTTCTTCCAACTTCCACCGGTTCCAGATCACGGAGCCAAGCGGGAAACTAAGTTTGCCTTTGATGCGTCTACCTGGACGACCTCAATAGATCACACCATTGGGCTTACACAGGTCTTCCGACAGCGAGATCCAGTGTTCGCCAACATGCTCAATGAGATGCGTCTCGGCCGAATCACCGAGGATACTGTTCGAGCCTTTAAAAAATTGGAACGACCGCTCAATTTCAATGATGGGTTGGGTACTGCAGAGTTGTTTTCCACCCGAAATGAAGTCGAAGGATCCAACGAAAGGAGATTGAGAGAGCTTCCTGGTACGACTCGACGGTTCGTGGCTGACGACTTTGGCAAAGAAGAAGTCCGAGAGAAACTATTGGCGAACATGATGGCACCTAAGGTTATTGACTTGAAGATGAACGCCCAGGTGATGCTGATCAAGAACCTTGATGAATCCCTTGTCAATGGATCTTTGGGCAAAGTGATTGGGTTTTCAGATGAGAAGACGTTTGATATGGCGCCACCGGACGAGTTTGACGAAGACGATTCCATGGCTAAAGCCCGGAAGAAATTGCTCAACTCATTCAAACGTGAAGCCGATACAAGCACGAGCAATGCCAAGTACCCAGTCGTGCAGTTTATGGCAACCGATGGCACATCGCGTGTAATTCTTTGCCAGCCCGAAGAGTGGAAGGTCGAATTACCCAATGGAGAGGTCCAAGCAAAGCGCAGCCAACTACCTCTTATCCTGGCGTGGGCGTTGTCCATTCACAAGGCTCAAGGCCAGACCCTGGAGCGAGTGAAGGTCAACCTTGGAAGGGTATTCGAAAAGGGTCAGGCTTACGTTGCTCTCAGTCGAGCAACTACTCAGGATGGTCTCCAGGTTTTGGGCTTTCAGAAGTCGAAGGTCATGGCCCATCCTAGGGTTATAGATTTTTACAACAAACTCTACAGTGCTGAGGAGGCCCTTGGAAAACCAAAGGCTCAATCTATCACTGATTTTGTTTCGAACCGCTTGGGAGCTGCGCCCAAGAAGCCTGCACCACAGGTAGTGGATTTAGACGATGAGGAGGAGGCAATGGCCGCGTGTGGATACTGAGTTTTTCGACTGTACGAGATCGATCCGTATGTTGAGCGCTTATCATCTATTGTTACCATTGTATACGATACAGGAGAGGTAGTTTATGATAGAGGAAGATGGCTGTAGGATAGGCGTTAGAATGCCCGACGAAGGCGACTTTGTCGGGAAGGCCATTATCTAGATATTTATACTGGGACGCTCCGAGATATGATAATACCAAATGATGAACAACTGCTCTTTCGAAACCCTCAGCTTCTTGTTAACTGGTACTGCAGCTGGCAGGATATTTGGTTAAGGGGCCACTTTAAGCTTCCAGGTTGGGGGCAATGTCAAGAATAGACGCCATCGGGTTGTTGAATTAGCTTCATGAACTAATCCAGGCTTTCAATTACACCTCTCAAGCCAGCCAAGTGGGCTGCAGGAAAATCCGCACACCACCAGATGCTATGACTATACCTAAGGTTTAAGATTTCTCCTAATACTATCACAAGCCATTTGAAGTCACTCTATGTTTCCTAAAGTATACATCTCTTTCTTAGTACTATCCTGATATTATCCTTACCTTCTTTAACCCACTAACATCGCATTTTAGCATAAGTAAGGTTTAGCTGGGCTTGGTTTGGCTTGGCTTATGGGTCTCAATTGTGACGCACATCGAACGAACCGTCCGCTTATCGATAAGAAAGTTGGCAACTTCGTTCCCACGGCCCATGTTCAAGTGGAAGTTCTCCCACCACGAACAAAGCCCACAACATCGCAATCCCAAAACCCGACCGAATATCTTAGAGCAAACTCTACTCGCACACAGCATATGAATTGCTAGACTTGAGCTTCACAAACAGTCATTTTTCGAGCATCGCACAACTTTATCGCAAGACGGATCAACCTCCCCTCGGTTTGTCCCATCCCGCCGCCTGCTGGAAACTCCATCCGTCACCAGTCGCCAGTCCGACGATCCCAACCGCTCAACCGCCCACTCGCCTCATCTTCGCCCCGAGATCCCGCCCGAATCACTGGATAGACCATCATAGCATTCGATATCCGAACTCCCGACATTTCGCGCTTGAAAACTGGGCTTAAAAACCTGTCAGAGTAATTTGATGCTCTCCAGGGTGTGACGATATTCTCTATACGCAAGTCTCGCATCGAGAGATACAACTTTCAACCAAGTCCGGAACCCGAGAAAACTCTCCGAATATGGCACAGTTCATAGGCTTGCATATGCGAGTGGTGCTGAGGGACCCCCCCGGGAGTGCATTTACGGGGACAGTCGTGGACGTCCAGGCAGGCAGCGGTCTGACCTTGACTAACGGTATGCGCTGCTTGGAAAGATTGCCTCAGAAGGGCTGCTAACTCTTGAGTCGCAGTGTTTTTGTCTAGCACAAAGCAATGGCTTCCCCACTTACAAGTTCACGCAGCCAACATTGCTGACCTAGCTGAGGTTCAGGATGATGCACCAGCTACACATGCGCCTGCTCCCGCTCCCGCCGAACCTATCGCCGCGCCTGTTGTTTCGCAACCACAACCGCAACCGCCACCGCCACCGCCACCTGCCTTTGTCGACCCTGCTATTCTCAGCTTGGGAAGACCACCAGCACCAGGGACACCCTCAGGCTCTGACGCAAGAGGTCCAGCACCTAGGGATGCGAGTTTCGAATTGCAAGCTGCTCCCATAAGTACTGCGGTCTCTACACCAGGACGGCCCACCCCTGATCACGATCTGACGGGATCTGTCAGTAACTTGGCCACCAGCGAAGCGGTGCCTGAGTCGGGCAATGGCCATCCAGTTGAGAGCCAGGCAACCCGATCTGCAAAGAAGAAGAATAATAACAACAGGCGCTCTCGCCAATCTAAGCAAGGAAAGGGCCAGCGGACCGAAGAAGATAGCCAAGCCGGTGAAGGTTCGCCTGCTAGCGGACGAGGTAAAGGGTGGAGACAAACGCCCATCCTACAGAGTACATCGTCTTTCCAACCATTTCACTCTTTGAAAAAGAACATCAAGGGGCGCAAGGGCATGCTAGATAACGGCTGGGCATCTGAGGAAGTCACAGAAGAGATGGGCGATTTCGACTTCGAAAACAACCTCGCGAAATTTGACAAGCGCACCATTTTTGATCAAATGAGAAAGGAGGACCAAGTTGATGATGCTAGCCGATTAGTGTCTCATAACCTTAAGCCAAAACCTGGCACAGCTGGTGGCAAAAACCTGCATTACTCTGAAAACGTGCTGGACCTGCCCTCTGCAACTAAGAAGGACGCGGATTTCTGGAATAGTGAGGCGGATGATGGGTTGAATGAGACAGAGCGGCTCTCGGGAAGGGATGCCCGGAGCGGACAAAGCAACCGAAGAGCTGATAGCAAATCGGGGCCCTCGCGGAGATCACAATCACGTAAGGCGAGTGCGGTTGCGCTATCTGGTGGTCTTCCGTTGAGCCGCGTCAACTCTGGCGTACGTGCAAGCCATTTATCTCGCTTGTCTATCTCCCGGCCAGAGTCTCGCAGTACTAACAGCAGGCAGCAAGGCCACCCCCCCGGCTTATACCTCATCCCTTCGCACAAGCGCCTCGAAACCGTCTCTGCCTTGCAGATGCTCAACCTCGAAAACATAGCTGCGAACGAGATTGGGTTGACAGAGCAGCTGATGTCGGAAAACGGAGGACGAGGTATCGCCGAGGTGGCTCTAACAGCCCTATCTGACCCTGCTATCAAGGTGCGGTTTGGGCTTGCTGGAGCCAACCCCTCCTCCAGCGCCACGTTAAGTAGCCCGGCGGTAGTGATCCTAGCCGGTAACAATAAGTCAGGAATTCGGGCTATTGCTGCTGGGCGCCATCTTCGGAACAAAAGTGTTAACGTGCTTGTGTGCCTGGTGGGCATTGAGCGTGAGAAAGACCTGCTCGAGGATCTACGGCAACAGATTCAACTCTATCGGGCGTTTGGAGGTAAGATTCTCAGCAAAACCGATCTCTTTGAGCATCTGCGCAAAGCATCGTCGTCAGGATCACCCGTATCGGTCTCACTTATCATCGATGCACTTCTGGGTTTGACCATTTCGTTCGAGGAATTACGGACTGGAGATCAAGCTACTGTATACGAGTTGATGGAGTGGGCGAACCGAAATGAGGCCTTTGTGCTTTCAGTTGATGTGCCGACGGGTATTGATCCGACTTCTGGCAAAGTGGCAGTCATAGATGGAGGCCGCCTATTTGTGAAGCCGCGATACGTCGTTGCAATGGGCGCTCCCAAACGAGGCCTGCTCGAGGCTGTGACACCACCAAACGAGGACTACCCTCAGAACATGAACAACGCAGGTCACGAGGATGAGTGGCGACTGTTCATTGCCGATATTGGCCTGGGTAGTGCCGTCTGGAGGAAGGCTGGGACCAAGATTCGACGAGGCATTGACTTCGATGAGAAGTGGGTACTCGAGATGAAGTACCGAGATGGACAGCAGGACGAAACCGACTACGAGGAGGAATGAGTTGCATGAAGAGCATTGCCTGCGGCTTCTGGTATGAAAAGAGAAAGAGGCGAAGAGTCAGCGGTTGTTTTTATATGGGCATAAAAAAACGAGAGGTTGCATTTTCAAGGATGCTTGGCGTTTGGTGGGTTATCATTCTGGCGCGAAAGAGTGCATTGAAGGTGCATTGAGGTCGCTAGGTACCAAATACCCAGGAGTTGATTCGAAATTAGTTTTTCTATTTACTATTCCGGTGGTTGCGCTTGGCATGTGAAGCCGTTTCCATATACCAAAGGCTGCAAGGTGTACTTAGTAGTCTAAGTCTATGTGACGTTGAACAAGGTAAAAAGAGCCAAGTTCGCCAAGAGGCGCAGAGACCAAGTCACGGTAGAAACTAAGCTTTGCCAAGACATTTGTGGTTTCCTGGTATATGTGCAGGCTTGGCACTTTATAAAGCTTGATTGGATACATGCCAATGCTGTCGTATGACGTGAGAATACGTGAACAGGCCGTCTACGACTTGAGGAGCAGGTTTATTTAGCAGCAATTGGCGGCAAAGAGTTCGATTCAGTCTTTCAGTCTCCGCATTCGGTGGATTCCACGATCTGCACTTGTATTTAGATACTTGTAGACTGCCTAATGATTGGCTGGGTAAATCCGATGGAGTTGAGCACGAGGTCGGGGAATTCTGAGATTTAAGTTTGAGCCTATCGGCCGAGCCGAGAGGTTCAACAGCCAGGATTGTAAGCCTATCAGACCATTCAGTCGGTACCTGCGTGTAGCCGTTGAAGACACCGTGACGAAGTGCTTCTACCAGCAAATTAATAAGGCACAATAGGCAATTAATTATTCATTGGCAGTCGAGAAAACTACAGGATCACACTACCGAGTGCCAATCTTGATATTTTGTGGAAAGGCATGGGCGGTCTTTTCCGTGCTTATTCCCAGGATGCGCAGTGCGTGTGGCTTCCCATCAGATCATGACTCTATCGCAAGTATCATCAGCAACCTGATGATTCCAACATAACGCGGGGTTTGAGAGATTTGGGGCCGGGCATGCAGGGTGTTATCAAACAGACGAAAGAGGTCAGATAGAGCGCCCTGTGTCTGGGGTTTGAAGAGGGGTCTTTTCTTTTCTTGTCGTTTCTTTGCTTCGCTCAAGGCCAGATTAGATTATTGCCGTTGAACGGGGCCGGGAGCTTGGGAGTATTCTGCCCGGCCCGTGAACGGTCCTGCAGATGCTTTAATGTCGATGTCGATGTCAGTATCAACATCAATATCAATATCAATGTCAACTCCAACTTACAGTGCATCAGCTGATCTAGACCAATCAGAATGAAGGCTCATTGCGTAAGCTGCTCAGTTTCCTTCCAGTGTTTCTCTGTTGTCTTAGGTGCCCCACATCCACGCGAACAAGGACAGACCAGGAGCTTATTTTGACTAATTCCCCCTGGGCCCCGCGACGACCAGACTCGACCTTTTTTCCTTGGCTCCTCAGCATCGCAAAGGCTGTCCGATCCCCTGCCGTCCACGCGACAATCGACTACCTAACAGCCCTGTTTGTCCTTCTCAATTTGTTCTCTGCTGTTAGTCTTCTTCTGAGATCCAAATCCCCCGACTCCGCCTCCTTCCCTTCCCTGTCCAGGGCCCCCGTCCTCTGTAGTCTGTCCATTGGAAACTGGAATCCGAGCCCAATCAATCAACCGCGCTGAATCACTCCCTTCTGGTTCCATTCATTCCCCGCCGCGATCATCTTCTCAATCGACAACCTCCAAAACTACTCACCAGCGGTCCGAATCAAATCGCATACGATCGCGGGTCAGCCACCGGTCGAAACCACCGCGTCGCCCACTATTAGAAGCGTGCCGCTCATGGCGACCGCTTAAGCGACCTCGAACCGACACCCTCTCGTCACCTCCCGTCCTCCCTCGAACTCGATCCGCGATTCTTGTTGCTCGCGGCTGGCCTCACTGAATCACCGGCCAGCCGCAATCATGGCCGTAGCTGACATGACTGCCGCCACCATCACGGCGCTCCCTTCGCTATGCACAACGACTCTCTTGCCCGATAGTGGTGTTATGACATTGGGACTCGATGGCGTCCCCACGGTTTTGACCGAGCCTGCGATCTATCAAGTGCCATGCCCGACTCCCAACCTCTTTCCACGAGACGATTTTCATGTGACGGTGGCTGCTTCAGGCGATGAGAGTAGTCTCACCCAGCACGATCCATCAGATAGCAGACCTAAATTTTCAGACTTTCGCGATCCCTTCTACGCCTCTACCTTTCCGATATGCTACGCCCTCGCCGCCACAACCGTTACGGCGTATATGCTCGTTATCATGCTTTTCGTTACGCCACGATCGTTTCTCGATGGAGGAATTGTTTATCTGGGTCGGCGGTCCGCATTCACACACAGCTCATCCAGCAGCGTCACTATCGGGGGTCGACCCTGGCTACAGAAAGTCGCCGCCTTGACCGTCGCCATTTCGCTAACAATTGCCTCGGCCGACACGTTCAAGGTAGCCAAAAGCCAGTACATGTGGGGAATACAAAATGCGAATCAACTGCAGGACGAAGTCATGAATAGTGTGGAACTCAAGGTGATTCGGCTCGTTTCAGACACATTTTTATGGCTGGCCCAGGCCCAGACTCTAATCCGACTGTTCCCCCGACACCGAGAAAAGATCATTATCAAATGGGTCGCATTCGCGCTCATC
Organism: Fusarium nurragi; assembly: GCA_012977755.1. Lineage (NCBI taxonomy): Eukaryota > Fungi > Ascomycota > Sordariomycetes > Hypocreales > Nectriaceae > Fusarium > Fusarium nurragi. The sequence goes on along the minus strand of JAALXI010000188.1, from coordinate 75,092 downwards.
ACCCTCGATGTTGTCTTTAGTGCCATCACCAGCTTTAAATACTCAGATAACGGCATCAACACCACCGCGCGACCTAAAAACTTCGTTCATCCTGTTCCTGCGCTAAGCTACCTATTCCAGCTTTCCCTCGGACTTTTATACGCGGCCTGGGTTGTTTACTTTGCGCTTATGAAGAAGCGCTACTCTTTCTATCACCCTTTCATGAAGAACATCAGCTTTGTCGCAATTATCTCTCTTATTTCGATTCTGATTCCCGTTGTCTTCTTCATTCTTGACATATCTCAGCCTGATTTTACAGGGTGGGGAGACTACGTGCGATGGGTTGGTGCTGCAGCTGCCAGTGTTGTCGTTTGGGAATGGGTGGAACGGATCGAGGCCTTGGAACGAGAAGAGAAGAAGGACGGTATTCTCGGACGAGAAGTCTTTGATGGGGATGACACACTCGAAATCAATGCTTCTGAATTTCCATGGCTTCGCAACCGCAAAAGTCGAAAAGGAGGTAGCACAGGAGGTGATGGCGATGGCGATTGCGATGGCGATGGTGAACGACCGCAAATGTCTTCAAACGCTGCTAATGGTTGGCCGACCGTTTCCTCCATTACCAATAGATACCGCGGACAGGGCAATAGTGCCTTCGCCGAAACTTCCGAAGAACATACCCAAAGAGGGACAGGAAGAAGTCTGCGACCTACAATATGGCCAGCTCGACCAGCACCTGCTGTCACGCCAATTAGCCGAACAGATACCGCGAGCGCGGCGAGCACAGTTTATGCCGTGAGATACCAGGCACCTTCAGAGACCACTTCACGAACACCAGACCCTCTGCCTCAGCCAAGTGTTGTTGATTTGAGTCAGCAGAGCGGCACTCCTCCAAGTCAGCAAGCGAATGACGAGCCCAGCTCCTCCAACCAGGCCCCAGCCTCTGTACAAAATGGACATGTTGTGTTGCCAACCTCCCAACAATCCATAGACCTGGAGGCAAACCCGTCTACTTCGCCAGCTCAGGGTGGCTGGCGAAGTCTCACCTTCGCTAGTCCTATACTCCGTCGTTCAAGCGAGGAGGCGCCAAGGGAGATGACCCAACGCTCTGACAGTAACCCAGTAGCCGAGCGCAAAGCGGGGGCAAACAGTTCCAGCCGGTGGGATCTCAAGGCACGCCTGGAGGATTTTGCGGCAAACCAAGCTGAAAGGCTACGAGATCATATGCGGTCAGCGCCCAATACCGAGAGCCTTCCTGTAACGGTTATACCAGCGCCTCCCCGGAGAGGAGCGGCGTTGCAGCAGGTTCTCGAGGAAGAAGAGTTTAACACATCGGAGCAGCTATCGTCAAGCAGGGAACGTTTCGTGACCCATAATAGCGGTACGAACAGTCACAGCAGCGTATCAAGGAATGCGACAGGAGGTGCCACACAGCTAGACAGGAGCCAATTCGCATTCTCAGGCAGTCAAGGTGACGGGCCTATTCCACCGAAGAACCCACCATTATGGCGGGGCGTTCAGCCGAGAATGAATCCTGACGATGACTACTATGATTCTGACGACGGTTCGCTATCGGACAGGTCATCATTAGACCATCGGAGACAAGGCTCGGACTCTTCGGGACTTCACCGAACGACTTGACATCTCTGTGTGAATACTTGTGCATCAAGCGAGGCGTTGTTTACTGTTTTGCTTTTGGGAAAGGCCGGTGTTTAGACAAGCATCGGAATGATTTGTGCGAATGATACCTCAGGGATGGCTGCATCATCGTTCTTCATGTGTATATCTACGGGATAGTACGGAGTATACAAGCACGGGTGCTATGTGAAGGGTCATGTGTTTATTATATGGGTTAGAGTCTATAGCAGGGCATATGGCGTTATGAATGGATCTGGGAAACGAACGAGTTTTACCTTGAGGATACAGATGTATTGTGAGGTCAAAACAACCTGACTCGGTTTATATATGCATAGGCCAGGGAGTGGCACATGGTAGTGGCTGGGTCAAAGACTAGGACGTTTTATGGCTTGTGGGCTCATCATATCATGATATTTTTGTTCCTCTTCCGTAGCCGAACGTATGAGTTATCTATCGAATCTAGCCATTGGATTTCATTGCTGACTGTTGTAGCGCAGAGCACGGAGTAGCTTTCGGCATGACGTATTGGCGCATGTCACCTGCACTTTACGTTAGAATAAGCCCTAGTCAAAAGCGAAAAGGCGAAAACCAGTATTTCTCGGCAGGCTCGGGAGGCGGAGCCAGGCATGAGCCATGAATCATGGCAAATGGGATGATGAGGGTGAATAGAGGAAGGGGAATGGCACGTTTACATGCTATGCCGGTGCGTTTCACGGACAAGAAACCATCAGGAGGTTTTCGACACAGAACACAGCCTGGAGCCTGGAGCCTGGAGCCTGGAGCCTGGAGCTCACAGGGATAGGAGTTGGGAGAATAAGGGAACCAAAGAATTCCGCGGAGTACGGAGTACGGATATACAGCTTCATTGACGAAGAGAAAGCGGACTGAGGAGTAGACTTTCACGACATAGTTCAATTAAAACAGTCGATAGCTACAAATACAAGAGCACAGAGTAAAGACGCCATATTTCACCAACGGGCCAATCACATATGTCCCGGCTGGCCCACCCAGAAATCTCCCCTCCCTCTAATACAAATCAAATTGTCGACCACGCGAGAGACCATAGAGTAACACTTGGTTTGATTGCTCTTTCACTCCTTCTTCTTGATCGCAATCTCTGCAAGTCCTGGGGAGAAGAGCTGCGCAAGACGAGCAAGAACCACGTTCCTTTTCTCCCTATCGCGACTTCTCACTACTTACCTTAGACTACGCGACAAAAGACAAAACTCCACTTCAAAACGTCACATCGAAAACAAAATAGGGGGTGCGACATCTGCCAAAACCAAACCAGAAAAAAAAAAAAAAAAAAAAGAAGGTTACTGGGACAAGTTGGCTTCCAACAACCTCAAACTGAAAGCAACACGGCATCTCCGGTAGACAAGGACAACAATGTCGGGCTCAGAACCTTTCCCGCTGCTGAATACGGCAAACGATCAGCTTCATCAGCGTCGTCTCGCAGACAAAGCAGCATCCTCCGTCAGCAACACCACAGCCACCCAAGACGCCATCAGCAGCGCTCGGAAGCGACGTAAGAGCAGTCTTTTGGGCGGCGAGATTCGAGGCGACACGGGTGCTCCTGCATTGGCTTCTAGTCGTGCCAGTCTCGAGGCCTCGGAGAACCATTCTATTACCTATGTACGTTATCTCTTTTCAGCGAGAACCGCATTTACCCTCACGCTTACTGATACGTCTCTGATACAGTCTGACGGCCGCAAGCGCCTTTCAAAACGACGCCGTGCTCGTGGCCTCATTGCTCGGGCCAAACAAACCATGATCAAGCATACATTCGTCCTGCCTGCCGTCCTCCTCGCCTTCTTCGCTGTTGCATATGCCGTCAACCCTACCGAGTCTAACCCTATTCACCACTTCATCTTCCTCTCCTACAAGCTGCCTCAGGATGGCCTCGGTGAGCCTGCACAGTACGACAAGGGCCGCTGGGATATCGCTTTTGTCGGCTTCTACACGATCGTCCTGTCCTTCACCCGCGAGTTCGTCATGCAGGAGGTCCTGTCGCCCTTGGCCCGCTACTACAACCTCACTCGCGGCAAGAAGGCTCGTTTCATGGAACAGGTCTACACGGCTATCTACTTCGGTGTCCTTGGTCCAGTAGGTCTCTGGGTCATGAGCCACACTCCTGTGTGGTACTTCAACACGTACGGCATGTACGAGAACTTCCCCCACCGAACCCTCCTTGGCCCCGTCAAGTTCTACTACCTCTTTGAGGCCGCATACTGGGCTCAGCAAGCCATCGTTCTGCTTCTTGGTATGGAGAAGCCTCGCAAAGACTTCAAGGAACTCGTTGGCCACCACATTGTCACTCTGGGACTTATTGTCCTGAGCTACCGCTTCCACTTCACCTACATCGGCCTGGCAGTCTACGTCACTCACGACATCAGCGACTTCTTCCTGGCCACTTCCAAGACCCTCAACTACATCGACTCACCCATCGTGGGCCCTTACTTTGGAATCTTCATGATCGCTTGGATCTACCTCCGTCACTACCTTAACCTTAAGATCATTTGGTCTCTCCTTACCGAATATGAGACTGTCGGTCCCTTCGAGCTGAACTGGGAGACCCAGCAGTACAAGTGCCGCATCGCCCAGGTTATCACCTTTACTCTTCTCGCTTCTCTCCAGGCCCTCAACCTCTTTTGGCTCTTCTGTATCGTTCGAATTGCCTGGCGATTCGTCAGCCAGAACGATCTCCAAGATGACCGATCCGAGGATGAGGACGATGGTGAGATGGAGGAAGATGAGGTGCCCGCCTCCGCCCTTAAGGCCAACGGCCAGGCGAACAGCTCCTCAAATGGACGTGCGAGCGCTCCTGCTATTGGCAAGATCTCGGAAGGCGTGCAGAGCTAAATGAATTCCCGTCCCAAGATGGTGTCTGAAACTATCAGAGAAATTGCTGCGAGCGAGGACTTCGGCCTACTTAATTGCCAGTAGGACATTTAAAGAACGAAGGTCGGGTTGACGAGATGAATTAATGGATCAGCATCACCTTATGACCACAACCAAGGGGAATCGACGAATACGGGGCGCATAGTTGCATCTCTCTCTTTTGGGAGCATGGATGGAGTAGGTTGGGAATGGTAATGGAGTCCAACTGGAAGTGGTTGGACCTCACTGTCGCTTTTGTAGCCAGCATGCCGGCGTTCCGAGGGTATCCGGGCAAGCCGGACTAATCAACTGTTGTGCTGGGAGGTTGTCGAGTCGGACGACATACAAATCTTGACTTGCTGTGTCGTGTCAACACAGAGACGCCTCGAGTCGTCTCCAGCTGAACGAGAATGCGGATGTCTACTAACAAACTTGTCAAGACGTCGTTGGAGAGGAGTGCTTCTCACTTATATGTGCGACACTCCTTCTGGCCTCATATCACCCGCATAGCAGTGTGCCACCTTCCCTCGGGCCATGTATTTACACACCTATATGTTCTTGTACAATCACACTTGTCACTATCTATACGAACGCACTTAATAATACTACTACCCTGACGCTCACTGTCCCTACTCCACAACTCAGGTACTATTTACACTCCTAGTTCGGTCCAACCATAGCCGCGCTTCTCGATCGTAAGTTGCTTACTTTCTGTACGTATTCTACTCAAAATCCTCAACTCGCATCAACTCAATACCGGCACTATTTATAGCACCAAGGCCCAATTGTTCATCTACTTGACTCGTGTTCTTCCTAGAGCCGGATATAGGGGCCTCACTTGGTCTGCTCATGTGGAGACCCCGCCCAAAGTTCTGCCCCTATAGATACTTCGCTCAACCCTTTCAGAAACAGCGCATCAAGCGTCCGAGATGCACGCGTAAGCCGCTACGAGAAAGCTTCAACATCTCCATGCGGCGAGTTAGCGTGCCTCATGCATAGGGATAGGAAACAGGTCAAGAACAAAGGTTTTGGTTATCATTCGCCTATTCAAGTTGCGGACAAGTCTACTATGTAGGAGTAAGTCCACTTGATTTCTTAGCACACTAGTAAAACTATGGTGACTAGAGGTATGTATGCATGCGGTATGCTGGCATGCATATACACGCCCCCCTCGGGGCAGTTTAAAGCATACACATCCCCCGGGGACAAGGATCCGTACATATGTATGCTACCGTACGCTAATAATACAACTCTATATTTCAAAGCCGGAGACTCCGTACTTTGAAAAATGATCTCCGAGCCAATCTGACGCAAAGAATCCACATAAGCAAAAGCAAACGCACAAATAACCACGAGATGCGCGGAGGATAACCACCAGGAGATAGTCCTGCGCCACGGACATACGCCGAAACTGAGCAAATCAAGCAACAACTTGCAGTCACCGAATGCTCGAGTCCTTGACCCTTGTCCTTCTAGCCCCTTTACGCTTTCCCAATGCCGTCAAGATCAATCAATTCCTTTTCAGGGGTCGACTACAGACTACGACGGTGAGGCGCCCCCCCATTGCTGCGTTTTTGCCCCTCCGTGGACCCCGGCAGCCCGGCAGCCCGGGGCGGCGGGTCGGGGTGTGGCGGGGCCAAGCCAATCGTCTACCGAACACAGCCTCAAGGCGATGGAATCAGCGGTAACACCACAAATTCGTTGAATTCAGCATATGCTGGTACACTATCATAAGCATGTATCCATTCGCTTGTTGCATGTGATCAAGTCAGTTACTGACACGTGGGAACAGCAACGCGGACCGTTTGAATCAACGACCAAGCTTAAAACACGGAAAACCAGAAACCAGAAAGACATTGTTTGCTTGCTCGCCTGCTATGCTATGTATGCTTCGCTATGTTGGTCCATACTTCGATATGATTGACTCAGGTAAAATACCATGCAATGCATACTTTGTTTTGCCTCGAATGGGCATGTGACTCGGCGTGTTGTTTCCTCTGGAATAGTATGTCTGCCTCCTGTATTGCGAGGTTTGGCCACCATCAAGTGTAGAATAGCAAGAGCCCATTGGTCTTTTCTCTTGTCCCATTAACAACCATTTGCCTACCGCCCGAACTTTGAAGAATCAATTCGTTTCGTAACCATTTCCTCCCGCATGAGCGGTCTGTTTGTCTAAGAGACCTAGAAGTCACCTTTGTAAAGACCTATCACATCCTTCAACAGCCATGTCGCATTCTCTTAACGAGGATGTGTGCAACTTTGCATGCCGTGCCGAGCGTCGAACCTGTCGTCGCAAATAAAGGCAAAGTGCCAATAAATCCATATACCCCGTGTGTTCAGCCTAAGCCTCACCCCATTCCGAATTTCGAAAGCAAATCATGATAACCATAAACGCCGTATATTCCCTGTCATAACATTTGCCGTGCCATGCATAGCACATAACAAAGGTTAAAAATGCTTGACTGCATTAGACTCTCCAAATATTGCCTTGCTGATGGGGTTGAAAATATCAACTCGCGTGCCTTTATATAGGCTATTTTCGAGATTATTAGTCGGATTCGGGTGATCCGTTCCATTAAACAATAGAAGCAAAACTCCTCAACACCGATCCGATGCAGTCTTGATGCCAAACCCTTTGGTGAAACCGTCCTAGACAAGTATCGTATCCGTTCGTAAACCGAGTAGAGATGATAGCGTAATAGAGTTGTGATGCGAATTAAGTTAGTCAGGTAGTGTCAACCTCCGATAAATCTACGAGTAGTCATTGCTGCTGTGACCCTCGGCAGAGAAGGCCGGGTATGTGGCTGTGTGTTTGTTTGTGTGTGTGGCGACACTCAAAGGGGCTGAAGGCAGCTGAGCGCTTTACTTTCGCTCACGCTCTCTGGAATGCTCCCCACTGTGGCTCGACTCTGCGTCCGAGGATGAGGATGAAGTGTGTGTGTCGTCCCCGTGGCCTTGAGAGCCGGTACCAGACAGACTTCCAGATGATTCAAGGTCGTCATAGCTGTCAATGGCACCCTCCGAGTTTCTCTTCATGCCCATCTTGGCCTTGCGGAGGGCCCTCGCAGCTTTCAGTTGCGCCTCGCGAGCCACATTCAGTGCGCGCTCAGCTCGGATCTGCTTTTCCCACATTGAAGCATACCGTCCCTTGGCTGCCAGAAGTTCTTCGTGGGTACCCTTCTCGACAATAGCACCAGAGTTCAAGACGATGATCTGATCAGCATGCGTAATGGTGGATAGCCGGTGTCTATAAATGAGGTTAGTGAAAAGCGGTTGCAGCATCAGTGGTCAACATACGCAATGATGAGCAAAGTGCGGCCTTGCCCAATGTTCCACACGTTGTCTTGAATTTCTTGCTCAGTATGCGAGTCTAGAGCCGAGGTAGCCTCGTCTAGCATAATAATACGAGGATCCTTCAGGATCGTTCGCGCAATGGCGACCCGCTGCTTCTCGCCACCGCTCAAGCGAAGACCTCTCTCGCCAACTTGCGTGTTGTACTGGTCGGGGAAAGAAAGAATGCGGTCGTGGATACTAGCGGCCCGGCAGGCAGCATAAACTTCCTCGTCTGTAGCGGAAGGTCTGGCGTACTTGAGGTTGAACATCAAGCTCTCGTTGAAAAGAGTCGTATCCTGGGGAACAACGCCAATCTTCTCTCTGACCGAGTTGATGGTCAAATCCTTGACATTTCGGCCGTCCAGTTCGATCGATCCTTCGTCACAGTCGTAGTACCGGAACATGTGGCGAAACAAGGTCGATTTGCCACCTCCCGACTCGCCCACAAAAGCAGTCGTAGTGCCAGGCAGACACTCGAACGATATGTTGCGTAGCGCAGGCTTTCGTCTGTCGTACGCGAAGCTAACGTTGTTCCAACGCACATGACCTTGGAAATCCTTCTCTAATGGGACAGCATGAGGCGTATCCACTACGGTTGGCTGGATTTTGAAGAGTTCGAGTAATCTCTCGCCCGAGATCATGGCTTGTTGTACCGTTCGGTAAAAAGTGCCGAAGAAGTTGAGGGGGCCCTGGAGCTGTGTCAAGTAAGAGACAACCATGAACCAGTCACCGGTGGTGCGAAGACCCATAGCACACTGCCAACCGCAGACCAATGCTGCAATGATCCTACCGAGGTTGAAGACCACGGTCTGGCAGATATTCATCATCATCATACCCATCTGCACCTTAGCCTCGGCGCCCTGGAAGACAGCAACCTTGTCTTGATATCGCCTTGACTCGAAGTCTTCCGCGTTGAAGTATTTGACTGTTTCGTAACTAGAAATTGAGTCATTCTTCACTGCCTCTTCGTCGCGATCAGCATTCGTCATCTCTCGACGCTGATCCGCTCGGGTTGAGGCCATCTTGATAGTCATATAGAGATACCAACAAGTATCGACAAGGTTGATCTCGGCATATAAGGGCCCATACAAGGAGTAAAAAACTGAGATGGCGAGGAAAAGATCGATAAGCATAGGAAAGACCTGGAAGGTCACTTGCTCAAGGAATTGGTTAATGGATGAGCCCTTGTTGAGTGCTGATAGAACTTCTCCGGTGCGCTTGGAAAGGTGAAAATCGAGACTAAGGGAGTGGACGTGATTAAAAGCCGCTGTCGTTAGTCCCCGATACGAATATTGCGAGACAGGAATCCAAAGGATTGATCTTAGTGACCCCAGGAGTCCCGATTGGCCTTGGAGGATCCACAAAACTCCCAAGGTCATGAAATCCTTCAACGGAAAGTTATCCATCGAAAGGCGTTCACCAGCCTGAACCTGCTTTATCACTTCCTCAAGACTGTTGACCACTTGCTTGACTGCCATCGGAACAGCCACGTTGACTAAACGTTGAAGCAAGACCAGAATGAAGCAGATGAGGACATTGAACTGAAGTTTGACGGAGTCCTTGGGCCAAAGGTAAGGGAAGAATAGTGAGTACCCCTTAAGATACTCCCACCATGTCTTGTGTGGAAGCTTCTCGGGTCGATAAAATGCAGCGGGTTCTTCTTTCTTAGGAAAACTCGGTGTCTTGTGTGCGTTCGAGATTGTCCTACCGCGTGACCGACGACCATTAATCTCTCGACCGTTGGTTTCTCGACAGTTAGGAACCTGGCCATTGGCAGTATCGTACGACCGGCGGTGCCCGTTAAGAAGCGGTGTCGATTCGGCCAGATGAGCTTCTTCAATTTTGTTGTCGTCGGTGCCGCGAGCTTTGCGAATCCACGCCAAGCTAAAAACTCCGATCAAGGCAAGTAGATGAAGTATTCGAACAAGGTAAAGAACGAGGTCAATCTTAGTCCAGTAATCCACGCAATTACCATCCTTCCCTGGGCCGCTGTTTCTAACGGAGCGAAAGAAGTGGCAATCGGCGGCAGCAACTGCAGTCGTAGAGAACATAATAACCTCACCAGTGAAGCCTAGGATCCAGACAATGAAGTGGACGATGTTAGGGCCCTTGCGCCAATCGAACAGGGAGATGAGAATATAAAGGTAGAAGAAGAGAGTTCCGGTGACGTGAACCTGTAGGATATGAAGTCAGTTCATGTTGCATAGTTTGAGGACTGGAAGTTAACATACAACGCTCCATTCACCAGCCCATGGTAGCCCTTCCTTCGACCAGTGGTAAGGATCTTCGAACCAGAAAGCATGGTAAAACATGAATCCAGCGCTACCCACATAAGTCAGAAAGACAACAAAGGCGAGGTAACGGAAGACATTTTTGGCGGTACGGCCAAAGCCTGGGCCAATCTTTCGGTCACCGTCGCCACGAGAGCGCTTCATCTTGGTGATAGGCAATGGCTTGCCTCCAGGGCCTTTAATTGTAGATTGGACTTGGTCCTCTTGCTTCTTGGAATTAACGACGCTGTACCAAGCGGCACCGGATATGAAAGCTGTAAGTAGGATGAGGGCGTAGAGGTATTGGGTTCTGCGCAGGATGTAATCGGCCAGAGGTATATCATCGCGGCCAGCACCGCGAAGGAGAGTTGTCGCGGTGTCGTCGGGAGAAGCCATGATGGCGGACTAGAATTGCTGTGAGTGTCGGGTTCGTGTCGTCAGGTCAAAGAGCGACAATCCCATGTGTGCACTGTCGAGTCCGAGTAAAGGACGACGTCGAGGAGAGGAGGGAGAGGGCTTCACCGCGGACAAAGCATCGCCCTGCCCGTGGCAATTGACGGGACAGAGGGGCCGGAAAACGAGTGAGTGGCGGGGAAGTTGTGGAAGAGGTACGAGATGTAGATGTTGAAGAGTTAAAGACTCGAGAGTTGAAGGCGAGTGCGGTCTAAGTCCTGCTTTGAGCCGACGACGACTCAGCAGGTGCCACTGCCAGGTGCAAGACTGCAAGTGCAGGCAGGGGAGGTGCAAGGTGCCAGGTGCAGGGCGCCGGACGCCAGGTGCCAGCTGCAGCAGGGCAGGTGCCAACCTATGCAGGTTACAGGCAAGCGCGACCCGAGAAGCATCGCTCGCAGCGCCAGTCCAGGACAAGCAACCGGTGATGAGTCCCCAGTTTCCCGCAGGGTGAGGTGTGTGGAGTGTCAGGCAGTGTGTGTACCTATGTAGGCGGGTCTAACAGCAAGTCTGGCAATGCACTGAACAAACAATATTGGCTATTGGATACCTACTGAATGGTACATTAGTGGAAGGTAGGTAGAGACAAGTGAGTGAGCACATGCAACACCATTCCATCAGCTCAGTAGGCGCAACACACCTACGCCTCCAGCTACAACATTGCCCTTCTCGGCATCAACACCCAGCAACAAGCAGCCAAGAAAAGGAAAAGCAGTGGAGGGCAGGTGCCCAACGCCAGTGCGTATTCAGGCCTTTGCCTGGCGGGCAATAGCAGTATCCGGGGCCCTTTGGTGGGGCAGCTGACTTGGGTCAGTGGCAAAAAGCCACCCCGAAGATTGCCTGGTCCCGTCGCCGTCTTCTTGGCCCTTGGAGTCTAATTGAACGAAGTGGTCGTCGTGTTGGACGGAAGAAGAATAGAAACATTGTGTGCGTACCTAGAACGTAATGGTTGGGGACCGAATTTCATCATTGTTGTTGTTCAAACTTCAAAGGGTCCAAGGGTCTCCTAATGAGAGTTCGGGACTAACACGAGTGTCCTGTAGTCCGTAGCCTATTTGGTTTATATCGCGTTGAGGAACTGGATGATTCCTCGTTGGATATATCTACTTAGATACAATCTCCTGTCTGATGTTGTTTTCGAGATTGAATTCCGAAGGCGCCGCCGCTGGTGGGCGTTGCTGAATCGTTGCTAGATCGTTGGTGGCCCGATCGATGATTGCTATTCTTGACCCTGAAACTAAAAGCTGAAAGAGTGGTTTTGATGTAAAAAGAAGCAACGAGTACAATGTGTAAGGAAGCTTCGCTTACAGTCATCGCTTCTGTAGGCCTCCTACTCCATATTCTTGCTCTTGTTCTTGTTCTCTTTCGCTATCGACTTGTTGATTCTTGCTCACCCACAAGCAGCGCCTCTCTTCTAGGCCCTCTGAGCCTCCCGGCGTTCTCCTGGAGGTGGGGACACGCCTCAGACCCGGGACACTCTCTGGTCCACACGCCTCTAGCATAGCACACCCACGCCTCTCTCTCTCTCTCTCTCTCTCAAGTTGGCTCCCATACACTGGACATCAACTACCTGAAAGCGGCTAGTGCTAGGCCTAGGGTAGGGTGGACCACCTGCTTTGGTCTTTTGGTGGAGAGGCTTGACTTGAGAAGAGGGTCCCTCCGAGTCCTCTTTGGGGGGGGGGGGCGGCGGTTCGTGGTGCTTCTCTTGGGTCCGCTCTAGATATTTGACGGGCCTTTGCAGGGTTCCTTTGAACGATGTGAACTCGAGGGCCATGCGAATCAACGCTTGTCTGTCGTGTTTCCGTGCCGAGAGCGTGAATCATGATGGAATGGTACAGGCACAGCAAAAGCAAAAGACGGTAGATCCGCAAAAGTCAAATGGGTGTCAACTGTTAACTGTTAACTGTTAACGGGCCTCACCTGACACTGGCAGCTTAAAACGCTGGTGCCGCTGAGTAGACGGAACACGAGAACCAAACGAATGATGCTCAATTTTATGGAGAGGCGGCGCTATTAGGTCGCGACTCGGGCGTTTAACAATCCAGATCTGTCTATTGACTATTACTGGATACTCTTATACAGCAGCAACACACATGCGCATGGGTCAATCAAGCTCCGCTCTCTCAGAACAACATCTGCTTGACTTGTTGATTGCGTGTAAAAGACGGCAATATGTAATTATAAATAAATTTACTATGTACGGTTTTGTTCTGTTCTTTTTAAGGAAATGGGTCTTGATACAACCTTCACGTACGTACACCTTGCCTAGCACGGTTCCGCTTCAGGTGAGATCGGGGATGGTTTAACGAACGGCCAGGTTCCCCCAGATGCCAGGTCAAGGTTAATTAATATGAACAGAAGTGAGGCAATGAGCAGGAAGATTGAAATTCATCAACAACATTGTCAGGTATCCAAGGTACTTAGGTATTGCGGCACTATGGTACTGGAGATAAGACAGAAAGCAGAGAGCTGAGCAGCCGGTTCAGATTACAAAAGTGGTCATGATGTTCATTCAAAAAACACTCTATTTCAACACCAACTTGGCCTATTGGACCACCTCAGCCCTGAAGATGTCCCAATTTAGACTGTGTGTTGACAATGTCAACACCCTCACATCCCGTGTCAACCCTACCTACATCATAGCTCAAAACTCACCTTCCGTGGTGAGTGGTCCTCTTGCAAAGTTTCGTCCACTGACCGAGCGGAAGGGTGCGCAGTCGTTGGTTGGCTCGCGTGCTGTGGTATGGTACGGAAGGGTACAGTAGTCGGCGGCTTTGCGCTTCTGTATCATGGATGGTTTATTTAATCGTGGATGCACGATGAATTGGTTTACTTGGATATGCAGTCAACATGGCAAACCCAGGAAACGAATACACATGGGACGAGTTATATTGGTTTACGTTCACAAACCAGGTATAGGTCATACGTGCACCCGGGCCAGGTCAGTGCTGTAGGTAAGGGAGTCAACTCAAGGAGATGAAGCGGTGAGTGCAATATGTCTCTGTCTTTGTGACAATACTCGCTGATTTGATTCTTATTATTCGTGTCTCCTCAGTGACCCCGGCCGGGACATTCTTCTCGGTGTGAATTCGTGTAAGTGGTCACGGTGGCTACGGTGATGGCGATAGTGATGATGTAAGTGAGTGCCATGAGTTCCATGTTCGGTGCCTTAGCTCCTTGTGATGGTTGCACAGAGACATGCACCCCGTACCACACGAGCAGAAGCGGTTGGAGACCCCCTAGACCTTCCACACTGGCTGAAGATCACGTACCTGGCAAGGCTTGAGCTTTGATGGCCATGCCTTGGTATCATGACAATGATCATGACAATTCATCACCAACATGTTATTGCACTAGTTAAAGTTTCTGCTGCGAAATGACCTGTCGAGTCGCGAGTCTCGTCTTTATTTGTGTCTCACTTATCTATAACTAACCTGAGCAGAAAGTGACCGGGCAAGTCTTTGCTTGACCCCGTGCCCATCCCCATCTTCGATCCCGGCTGTTAGATCCATCCATCACCTCGTCGAGGGAGATCTGAGCTCCTGATGTAATTTTCTGGGGTTTTTTTTAACCCCCTTCCCACAGCACCACTATTCTGCCTTCGCCATCCGATTCACGTCAGATGAGAGGTCGAGTCAGGAGGTCGTTTCTCGGCGAGCGACGGAAGAGCCAGAGAGCGGAGAAATCTGGCGGCGAAGATTGTCAAAGTCGACTCTTTGACTCTCAAAACGTAAGCCAAGCCATCGTGGTGTTCTTATTTCCGAGACGAAAGCCAGCTTGCGGGAGGGAAAGCCGGGACTTGAGAGGGGGGCCGTTGCTCTCCCGTCATAAAAAGAAAAGTGACAGCCCTCTTCACCGGCCAGCAGGTCATGTCGTATTGTGTCACAAAACTTTAGACTGCAGCAGGATAGTCTTTGATCTTAACCTCATTGCGCCAGCCACAGTAGTTTCCTGCATGTAGGTATGCATGTTGACGCAGGTCCCTAGGTGAGAGGAAAGAGACAACTGAGCAGCAATTGGCGAATAGGCATTGATGATACCCTCAGCCATTGACTATTCGTTGCACGGTAGACTACGGTCCACAACATAGGTCATTCTACCAGGTAGTCAGTGGCCACGGCACGACACGGCAATGCGATGCGATACGATGTGGTGCAGTGATTCACAGCGAACAAGTGACTACATACGTAACATGTCCTCCAGCAACAACGTACACAGACTCTCAGTTATCTCCCCCTGTTGTCTGGGGATTGTGCTACATCAGACGCTGCTAGTCCCCTCTCTTCTCGTCCAGGTTCAGATCGATCGTTTTGGTGGCAGAGTGTTGTTGCAGTGCAGCTGTGTCAGATGGAGCCATCAGCCATCAGCCATCCAATCCGTACTCCTGTCAGATGTCGAACTCGCGAGGTGAGTGGCATTGCAGTCCCCCGGTGTGTAAGCTAATACCAAGATTGGCGATGCAGCGTCCGATTCTGGAAACTGACAGAGATGAAACTAATGGATTGAACTGTTGCCTGCTGAGTAGTTTTTGGTTTTTAGTTTTTAGTTTTTACTGTTTACTTTTTTGCTTTGTTTACCAGGGTCACCCATCCATGGCTTCAGTCGTCCCCCCCCCCCCCCATGGCTCCATAGCTTCTCGATTACATCTCTGTCCCTCCACCAACTACTTAGCCGTAGTCTCACATGTCACCACTGAAGTCTCGATTCTTGGGCCTCCTCCACTGTGGTTCCTGTCGACTCCACAGGTTGCTATTGTTGTCTCGAGGCCTGTTACCTGACCCTCTTTCAACACAACTGCCGGCAAAGCTGGCGTAATGCGTCACGACGTTCAGGCCAGCCAACAGTGGCTGCCTTTGAGCATTGCAGTGTTTTGTGTGTGAACCAGCCACATTCCGTTCTCAACAAACCTCCTGGTAACTGTCGCATTTCGCATATGGCTCACTGACTACCTCGGCAACCTACATAACCATCGCTCACCATTGCCTGCTAATACCGAGCAGCACGGCACAGGATAAACCAGTAGCGTTGTATACCTGACTAGCGAAATGCTTGGCTAAGGAATAAAGGGCCCCATCGAACAGTCTATTTATCCACTATGAGGGTTTAATATTCAGCATCCAATATAACTACATCGGTCGCGGTCCGCGCTAGAATGGGGTGGTTTGATCTTCAGTCTCATTTAAGACATCCCTTGATCTGCAAGTACCTACCAATTCGCTAAAACACTCTCGGTGAAGGACAAGCCTTCACAGCTACAATGCTACCTCTGCTTTATCACGAGAAGATTAACATCGCTCACCGCTTGCTCTCGATGCATGAGTATATGCAAGCAGTTGGAGCCAGTCGCTGAGTTGTTGTCGGCCATGATGCCTATCATGTCCGTCATCAAGGCTCAAGACACGCCTGAGGTCGCTACAGCATTGCTTCAACTTATCCGATTGAGGCAAACCCCGGCTTCTGGCTGCCAGCCAAGCATGGATGTCTAAGCAGTTGACAGACCAGTTTATCTCGACCGAGCATGGGAGCCACGAGAGCAAAGCCTGCAACAATCAGCTTGTGAGACATGGGTTGCAGTACCATCCCATGGCTAATCACCAAATATCAAACCCTTTGTCTCGAAATTGAATTCTGAGTGGAAGAGCAAGAGAATCTGTGCCCCTCATGCAACAACCATCTTGGAATGTACTGCACCTATCCCACCAATTCTCTAAAGGGTCCAATACCCCCCCTCCCAGCATTTCTGTTTTCCGTGGATCACCGCCATCACCGGCGCCTTAGCCATAGCGGACTGTGTTGGTTTAAGTACCGTATCGCAACGGTGTAGAAATGGGCTGACAGCTTCAAGCTGACAACCATAGTTAGAAAAGAAAACAGTAAAGACATGCCAGGAAATTATGGAATGTGGATTGTGGGATGCTAAAGCTGCTCCAATCCAGAGTCCGCGTCACTTGTTGTGTCCCAGGTAGCCAGGTCACGGACAAGAGCCATGTAATGGGAATGACTGGTTGAAGAGTGCGTGACCCAGTCAGACTAAAGGCCAAGCGGATGGTCGCCCCTCTACCCTTACTCGTTACGAGTACCTTTAGCCAAGGCTCAAAGAGCCGCTCCATCACGATTCTAGTGCTGGGTCTGGAGACTCCTTCAAGCTAGAAATTGACACATCCCTCCATGGCCAATTGCCAGTTGCCAGTTGCCAGTTGCCAATTGATCAGTAATAATCAACGTTTTGAACATGGAACACAGAACGAGATCCAATCCAAATCCAAGGATCCTCAGTATCATGAAAACACAATACATAGCCTGTGTGCTTGGTGCTTTGGTGATAATGACCCCACCTCCAATATTAGGAAATTTAAGACACCATGTATATGACACGATGTAAGTGAGGGCACTGCTACTGCTTAACATGATAACTGCGCTCCTGATTAGGTCGAACATGCATTTGCTCATGGTCCAAATAAGTGAAGCCTCACCCTTTGCTCCGGGACCTGGAGCTTAAAAGCGTTGGCGGTGGTGTTGATGGCGGCTGAGGTGGGAAGTGTGTAGTATCATATCTGCAGACGACCACATCTGAGCGAAGGGCCCAGATCTGACAAATCCTTCCATCCTCTTTCCTATGTACTTACATATTCTACAAGCTTCTCCCAAAAATAAAATCTTGGCATCAGCATCCAGGTACGTGCTACCCCATGGGCTTTCCAGAGAAGCGAAAGTGAGGCCATTCAGGCCCTCAGACTTGCTGGTGTGTGATATGATGAATGTGACGCAACGTGATGCCAAGTACTGTGACATATGAGCTGCGGGATGCCGTACATAACAGCTGCTTTTATTCGTATGCTTTGAACTGAAACTTGACGTGTGGTAGAGGGATAGAGCTGGCATCTAGACACGAATTCAAGGAAGTGAAGGGAACGCAACGCAGCCAATACTGGGGTAATTTGATGATTTGGGCTGCGTGCATCAGCCTGCACAACTTGAACAAGGCGAGCATAGTCAGCAAGTGCCTAAATGATTCAGATGCATATATTGATTTCAAGGATCTCCTCTCCATGGTCGCCTTCTTAACTCATCTTCTCCCACAAGACTGATATCGAAACTCAATACGATTCGACATGAGCATCTCCTCCGCTTACATGCCTTACCTTATGAGATGTTGCCAGCCGCCGGCTGCGACTTCCAAACCCTTTGAGGCCAACTATTGCCGTCCTTTCTTCCTGCTGTGTTGTGCTGTGTCTATCTCTTGTACTTCATACTGCGTGCCTAGGCAGGTACCTTCTTGCGCTGCACCACGATGTATTGTGCCTTCCTTGTCAATACCCTCAAACCCGGATAGATTCGACCAGGAAAGAGCCAGCAGCATGGAACAACCGGTGAGCCTTTGTCTGCCGCGTGCCTAAGGCCCCAAGGCAGCCCGGCAGACAACATGTTTGTGTACCTTCCAGTCTCCAGTTCCATCCACTATCTCATTTCGGAATCATCACGTATTGCTTGTTTGACAGCTCACCTCTCACAACCCACTGCGGACTCAACAGGCCTGGTCGATGATGCTCCTTGTCACTGGTTACTTCTCTACCGTACTTCAATTTACTATCAAAAAAATAGTCCGAGAGGCCTTTCATATTTGTCAAGGCCTATCATCTCAGCCTTTGAACCACTACTCAACTCGATGATGCATCATTAGCTCGAGTTCGGTCAAATCAAGTCCCATCGACACTCCACTCTACGATACGAGTAGACTCAAATTAGTGTAAACTCCGCTTTCATATGCCATGTTTCCTCTTGTCTTGTTTACGCGTGGCATGTCTTGCTTATTTCTCACAGACTCAAAGATGCTTCTCGTATTGGCCGTTGACCTATTCACCTCCTGCAACCATCATCTCAAACTCAATGGTAACACCGACTCGCCGCACTAATGAGCATTTCCCCAGAGAGTCCCTGACAATGTCTCTGTTCAAGCAATTCGTCCAGTAGACTTTTGCTGCTGCCCATAGGCCACAGCTCGTTGCTCATCCTGTCTCTTTGCTTTTTCGGAACTCAAGAACGCCGGCAAATGGGGCACCGTTTCCCTTTTGGCGAAGGAAATGATCTATCATTGCGAGGTGCCCGAAGTTATTTGTTCCGCATTGGACTGGACCCTGGCATGCCTGTAGTCTGGCCAATTC
This sequence comes from Fusarium nurragi, assembly GCA_012977755.1. Taxonomy (NCBI): domain Eukaryota; kingdom Fungi; phylum Ascomycota; class Sordariomycetes; order Hypocreales; family Nectriaceae; genus Fusarium; species Fusarium nurragi. Next base: position 56,380 of record JAALXI010000188.1, on the reverse strand, counting down.
GAATTTTTAATGTTGTTGGGCAGTTTAACTTCATGGCCTGATCCGTCTTCTTGAATCTTGTGTCTGTTCGCCTCGGCCTGTGAATCCGGGTTCAGCTTTCCTCTTTTGTCTCGAATTGACATGGTATGAATCTAGGCCTCATATTTCGTTCAATAGGAGCAGCTCAAGAGACAAGCTTCATGCAAACTCGATTCTATTGGGTCTCGGCCTGTCCAAGCAATACCTCCTCCATCTATATGCGGCTCGCCATCGGGTTGTGTTTCATGGGTCCACAAGCAATTATGCACACGGCACAATACATACAACTAATTGCTCGTTGACTTGTCTGTCCGAGGTTGTATCTCGAGCGAATTTGGCGAGTCAGTTGTTTTATCCAGGATGCCCCCCGTTCTGTGTGACTTCTTGATACCCAAGACATGGATGGATGCCATCGGCTACCACTGCGATTCTCTTCGGTCAAATACCATCCCGCACAGTCGATAATGGTTCTGACTAAGCGTTCATAGCTTTTCAAACGTCATTATACGCATAGCTATGCATTTAAATATCTATTACTTCGGCTGCGGGATGGCCTGTTCTGGTTTGGTTTTCTGGGGAAACGTGTGCGCTGCGGCGGTGTCATATCTTGAGTGGATGCGCGGTGTGGGACATTGGCCTTGTTCGGTATCTCCCTTGACCGGTCGACCATGAGGAGATCCTGGAGACGGCCCACAACGCCCTCGACTCAAACCTCGAGGATCATCCCCCACATTAAACAACAAGATCTCCAATCCAGCACTTGAGCACTTCAGCCTCAATCGAATCCAGCGAGAATTGGTTCGAGCTAACAAATCAACGCCCTGTCAGCAAGTTTAGGCACGTCGGGTCGACTACGCGAATCCTTGTGCATACAAGGCTCATGCTATCACTTTAGGTAGACGATACCTCAAGATTTGGCTCACCGACAAGTCTGACGACTAATCAGAGTCCGCTCCAGCAAATAGGGTTCGTCCCGAGTTTCGATAACGGTTGCACCGTGATACAAGCAAGCTTGCAAGTTGCAGGTTTCCGCTCCGATGGATCCAACTAACTTCACCGCGAGGCGAGATGATACTCAAACCCTTGTCAAACGTTGTCAGGGCTTTGACGAAAAGATTGAAGTCGCATCCTTTACAGGATTTGTTCTTTCAGGCGACTTTAATGTCTTGTCTTGCTGAACTCTCGTGCAATAAGACACGCCGTTCAACGCTGATGGAGAAAAAGCAACCCCTAATGTAGGGGCTGCAAGATGCCAGGCATTACCGCATGTTGTGCTAACCTGGCTGAATCGCCTATTTCTCCCTTCTCTCGCCTGGAATACCAATCGATCAGTTTATTACCGTTGGTACAAAGGGCTAAAGAATGCCACCCACAGAGCTCGACTAGACTATGCTGTCATGTGCACGGCAGTTTGCTTGCTTTGTTTGCTGATCCATGTCTTCGTTTCAGACTTGGCACCCTACCAACAGATTTTTGTCTTATACGCCGAGGACAATGGACACATGTTATTTGCTCTGTCAGTCTGAAAAGCTGAACAACATGACGAATATCCGACGGCCAATAGTACATTCCTACATGGTGTCGAGCAATGGAACTGGCTGTTGATTGACATTGAAAGCGTGTAAAGGGTCGCAATTTTCAATTTTATTCTATGCTTACAAGCCATTGCAGAAGAGACTTACTCATATAATTGCAGGTTATTTGCAAGCTGTTGGAAAACTCTCGCACGGTTCACAGCTCCTACAAGGAATCCTTGCCGCTAAAGTCATCAACTGAAAGAGGAACCGAATCCTGAATACCTTTCGCTTGGAGCCTTCAAAATTCGACTGCCTCTTACATTTCTTCCCTGCTGTTGTGATGCCGGTGAGATAAGGCTCATCTATAGGACCTCTTCGCTGCCTCCAGCCTGTTGTTCACCGCCTATACACTTACAACCAAGATGTTGGGGTGGCTGCCAGGTTGAGCGAGCTACGGAGCAAACAAGCAATGCCCCCGGCCGAGGACATTGGATTGATTTCGCCAAGATATCCCATCTCGCGGCGGCAGGGGCTCATGTGATGCAGCGCGGGGGAATAGAGCTTCCGAGAAACTGTGCTATGCAGCACCGGGAGGACAAACTCCTATAAGGTGTGGTGTGGTACAACCAACAGGCAAGACGGTGATATGTCGGTGTGAGAAATATGTACAATATATGTTTGCTTCATGCTTCGGCCGCCGGGAAACCGTCACTGCCGGGTTTACCAACGGGTCGGGCCGTAAGTCGGGCCAAATCCAGTACAAAGGGAGGATTTCCAGTGTGGATTACCTACATGGATAACTCGCGTGCAGCCAGTAGCCGTGCCTGGGGTAAAGTACCCGTCAAAAACACTGCGTACCAACGTGGGCCGGGCTCGGCACCATTGACTATCGTTGGTATGTTTGTATTGTCGTCATGGGCACAAATATCAGCCCGATAGCCACATTGTGCCACCATTGTGCGCCGCGAGTCCCTTGCCTAACAGTGGGTGCTCACGGGTGGCATCCGCATTGTCATTGTTGACTGAGGTTGGTTGCATCCTTTACCAATGCCGTCCCTAGTACACGGGACGGGGAGCAGAGTCCCCCCCGCTGGGCGAGCATAAGCTGTCTTTTCTTCGAACTCAAACTGGCAACAGACAATTGGGCGACATCTAGGAAACGTAGGGTAGGCCTGCTCTCAGAATGTCACGCATATACATGGTCTTGAGTCTCGAGCTTCTAAGCCTTGAGAACCGTATTCGGTGCCGTCGCCGCCGCCGCCGCCGTCGGCATCCCAAGTTGGCCATGGTGAATGGTCTCTTCAAGCCACGGCATTGTGGCTAGCTCACCGAGAGAGTGGACAAATCGTTGACATTGGAAGTGGTGCACATTGCAAGTGCCAACTGAGCCCAATGGTGGGGAGAATTGGGAAGACTTGTCATGATGATACGACTTGTGCGTTGAAGAACCAAAGTCGCTGCCATGGAAGAAATTCGTACGTAGTAAGTGACGCAGTAGGAAGTTGAGTATCAACCATCACAAACAGTATCTGAAAGTCGACTGGCAATGCGAGCTAATGCTCTTAATCAATACCATGATGACCCCACATGGAGTGTGAGCAACTCATGATGGAGTGTTTTAAGGTCATGGATAAGTGCCGGCGCGTGGACGGAGGCGTTTATTCATCTCGTTATCTTATAAACTAAGCACATATGTCAGTTATAATAGTACTCACAGCTTCACATTTCATCAAGTAGTCATTCTGTTCCAGAGAGTCGAAGCTCCTAGGCACTTGGGCTCACAAAGTACTCATGCCCAGACAGCCCGCAGCCTTGCAAACATTCTAAATGTCTCTCACCTTAAAGTGACGAATATTTCTGTCTGTAGGGTTTTATTTTTATCGCTAGCATGGGATTCTTTTGTCTGCTAAAAGTTGAAAAGAAATTATATCGAGACTTCTGTGTCCCTTGGATTACTCAACAGACGTGACGCAATTAAGTGACCAACACGAAATACCCGAGATTGTATTAATCGTACAGCTCTTTTTCTTCCTGATCAAGATAGTGCCTACAATAAAAAGCCAGACGATATTTGATGTGGTCAGGTGATGTAGATGTTAGCTTCGAAGTAGAGCTCGAGCTGACTTACCAGTGTTGAGTTGGTCAGTGAGTTGACTTTGGTCATTCCACTGAAGAATAGAGAACGAGATGAACTTGGCAAGATTGGCGAGATTCCTATCGAGATGCCGAATGGATGGTGTAAATCAATGGACTAGGGGTCAACTCGTGAACAAGCCAGGAAAAGAAAGACTAAGATAATTTACAGATGGCAGAAAGGCTCCTCTTCTATAAACTGAGCGAGCTGTTGCTTTAACAGACACGCATGAAGCTACTGGCTATTGATATTAAATCAAATATTCATTCGGGCATATCAAGAGCTCTCGTTGTCTGTCACCTTATATTGATTGTCAATAGAAAGGAAGACAGCATATTCCGGTGGAGCACAGCCACAGCCACAAGTGGGGTCTAGCGGCTAAACCATCCCAATCTTATCTGTCAGCCTTGCGCACCCCGAATCTTTCCATCCCCCAGCCTCAGCCTCAGCCTTGCTACTACACTTACCTTCTGTATCATTGAGTAGAGCTCCATCGATACGACGCGGGTGGGTAAGAACTTCATCATCCGGTTACAAGTCATGCTTAAGAAATGCTGCTGACCCTCAAATGGTAGTTCAATCGGCATCTTGGAGACAAACCAGGCGACACTCTTGAGTCTTGCTTGACCCTGCCTGCGACAGTTAAGCTTCGGAACTGCCGACTCGGAGCATTTTGCTTGAGCTTCCCCTGCGTCTTTTGCCCCAAGCGCATGAAGCAAACGGGTCAATAGATCCCGAGCGTCCTTTAGACCCTCCATTTGGCCGTTTTGCACCGGCGCTTTCTTACAAAAGGAACAAAACATATCGTCAACCCCATCGCTGTCATGTCCAGCAACACACCTTCCACACCCGTCAAGGTGCCCTCCAGCGCCGCAAACCACACACAGGCGACCCTGGACCCCGATCTACGCTCACAGATCAACACGTTGCTTCTGCGCGACGGTCACGTTGCCAAGTACACCCCCTCCGCTCACTATGATTCTACATCATGACAACCTACTAACACACGTTACAAGGATACAAGACGCCCTCCTCCACGCTCTTAACTCACACTCTACGAACTGGCCCACCGCTATTCAAACGCATGCTCTCGATCTTCTGCGCTCCGGCGAAGTGACGACCTTCCCTGCCCTCCTTAGCCGCGTCCTCGAAGACGTTCGCCACGACTCGGCCCTCAACCCCATGTCGTCGAACGGCATCAGCGCCAAGCCAGGAGCCAACGGAGATGGACCCAAAACCAACGGCGCAGTAGATGGCAAGCCTAGCCTTGCTGTGCCGGATTCTGTGGTTGAGGAAGCCCTTCGTGTCACTAGAGAGAGCCTAGAAGCCGTTTGCGAGATTGAAGATGAAGGGACCGCCTAAGATGGTGCCATACCATTATAACAACTGATAAATAAGAGACTAGGGGTTAAGAGAAAGATGTGTGTGGCATCAGCAAGCGTGCGCTGCGACATAAAGCCATGGCAGAACCGAGCACAACATCTACACCATGCCAAGCCGAAGCCTCTCCCACCGAGACACTTAGCATGTGGCGAGGGAGGCAACAACTGCGGAGATAAACCGCTATACGACATAACCAAGTCTAATGACAGATAACTCTGGACAAACCCAGGATATGTCTGCAAAGACATTCAAGAGAGGCCACTTGTTCGCGTAAGAACCAGATGTAATGCATACAATCATATCCACACCCAGAGTCCAGAGGCGGAACCAGGATGAATGATACCAACCCCAAAAATATGGTTATGGGAAAAGATTTAACATACGAACCGAACGAATAGACACATTTTATTTATTAATATTTATTTTACTTTATCATCTAATGGTTGAGGCCGAGTATTTAACTAGCCACCCAACAGTCTGCAGGCTCAATCAAGACTTACGTGAATTCGTGAGCTTGATTTGTGATTAGCAATACAGGCTGTTAATATCCATTATTGACCACCGTCATGGATCAAACTGTCACTCAGTTTTGTCAGTTGTTTGAAGATTCACTTTAGTAGCCACTCTTAATTGTGCTATGAAAAGCAAGCGAAGGGCAGTGAGACCTCGAGATCGCTTAAGAAATGAACAAAGAATGCACGCTTACAGGGGAAATGGCTCGTCACATTCAAAGTTCTGTCTCAGTCAGAGCTAAGGGAATCAATTTCATCATCTATCAAAACGCAAATCCGTCTTGAGTCACATTGTGACTACAGTCATGTCCTTCTGGTTCTTCAGAAAACCAATATCAGGTCGCCGTTCTTGCCTCTACCACTACCATTCTACCAACTCCCATTCCGATATCGGCCACGATAAAATGGTTGGACAAGTCCATTCCACTACCAGGTCGCAGGCTGATGCAGAAATCTGCGAGAAATTATTAGAATACAAAGGACTCATGTCCATACAGTCGTTGCCGTCCTTAGTCGTAGAGATCATCATCATTGCCAGCGTCACCGAACGAGTTGCCACCATCGCCACCAGCAGCCTCAGCACCAGCCTCGGGGAACTTGAAGAAAGCACCGGGACCAGCGTTCTTCATCTGCTGAGCGAAAGCCTCGTACCGGCGGATCTCGACATCTGACACTGATCGGCGGGCCGATTGCATGGCCTCCTCGAAGTGAGCCTTGGTCAACTCGGGCACAGGGTCCTCGGCATCCTCATCTGTGTCCATCTCATCGCCAGCGGCCTCGCGAGCCTTCATGCGCTCGATGTCAGCAGCAATAGACTCCTTAATGGCGATCTTGACAGCACGCTGTGTAATGAAACCAATATCAGCACCAGAGAAACCGTGGGTCTTGGAGGCAATGTAGCCAAAGTCGATATCGGAGGCAATAGGGGTCTTGCGGAGCTGAGCCTTGATGATGCTGAGACGGCCAGGCTCGTCGGGCAGAGGCACGTAAATGAGCGAGTCGAGACGACCAGGTCGGCACAGGGCAGGGTCAAGCTGCTCAGGTCGGTTGGTGGCACCGATAACAAAGACGTTCTTCTTGGAAGTCATGCCGTCCATCTCGGTCAGGAGCTGGTTAACAACACGGTCGGAAGCACCACCGGCGTCACCCATGGATCCACCACGGGCCTTGGCAATGGAGTCGAGCTCGTCGAGGAAGACAACACAAGGAGCAGCGGCACGAGCCTTGTCAAAGATGTCTCGGATGTTGCTCTCAGACTCACCGAACCACATGCTGAGAAGCTCGGGTCCCTTGACGGAGATGAAGTTGGCGGCACACTCGTTGGCGACGGCCTTGGCCAACATAGTTTTACCAGTACCAGGAGGACCAAAGAACAGCACACCTCGAGAAGGAGACATACCGAACTTGAGATACTTCTCGGGGTGGTCCACAGGGTACTGGACATTCTCCTTGAGGTCCTGCTTGACCTCCTCGAGCCCACCGATGTCCTCCCAGCGGACGTTGGGAACCTCGACAACAGCAACCTCGCGAAGAGCAGAGGGGTTGGAGACACCGAGAGCGAATCGGAAGTTCTCCATGGTGACACCAAGGGAGTCGAGGACCTCAGCATCGATTGTGTCCTCGTCAAGATCGATAAGATCCATCTTTTCGCGAATCTGCTGCATGGCGGCCTCGGAGCAGAGAGCAGCAACATCGGAACCGACGTAACCGTGGGTCTCGGAAGCAATCTGCTCAAGGTCGACGTCGTCACCAAGCTTCATGTTCTTGGTGTGGATCTGGAGAATCTCGAGACGACCAGTAGGGTCGGGGATACCAATATCAACCTCGCGGTCGAAACGACCGAATCGTCGGAGAGCGGGATCGATAGAGTTGGGTCGGTTGGTGGCGGCCATGACGACGACGTTGGATCGGGCCTTCATGCCGTCCATGAGGGTAAGAAGCTGAGAGACTACTCGTCGCTCGACCTCACCGTTGGTTTTCTCACGCTTGGGGGCGATAGAGTCAATCTCATCGATGAAGATAATGGCGGGGGAGTTCTTCTCGGCCTCCTCGAAAGCCTTTCGCAGGTTCGACTCGGATTCACCAGCCATCTTGGACATGATCTCAGGACCGTTGATAAGGAAAAAGAAAGCACCAGTCTCGTTGGCAACGGCTCGGGCCATCAATGTTTTACCGGTACCAGGAGGTCCGTAGAGCAAAACACCTCGGGGAGGCTTGATACCGATAGACTTGAAGAGCTGAGGATGTCGGAGGGGAAGCTCAACCATCTCTCGGATCTGGGCCATCTGCTTTCGGCATCCACCGATATCGTCGTAGCCAACCTCGTTGAGGTTGTTCTCCTCCTCGTCACGCTGAATGGGCTCACCCTCGCAGTGTATGACGGTATCTTGTGCGACGATACCATACTCAGGGGGGTCGACCTCAACAACCTTGAATTCTACTTGTCTCATGCCACCGCGGACGATAAACAAATCTCCTTGGCGGACAGGGCGGTAAGCTTCTCGGAAGTAGGGAGCGAGGAAAACGTCGAAGAGGGAACCGGTGATACCCTCGACGGTATCAGCGATGGGAAGAACAGCAATTCGCTTGGCCTGAAAGGGTGTTAGAAGCTATGTTACTTGCGTGCACGCACAGGTGAGTACTGACATATTTGATATCGGGACAAGGGTGGATGGTGATCATGTCACCATGCTTGACTCGCAGGTTGTGACGAACGACTCGGTTGATGCGAGCGCTGCCGTCATCCAGCTCATCATCGGCGAGAACGATGAGAACGGTGTCCTTTCGCTTCTTGCCCCGAACCAGGACGGTGTCGCCTCGGAAGAGCTGGAGCTGGTCCATGGTGGCCTCGGAGAGGGCAATGATGCTGTTGTCATCGTTGACGGCATCGGTAACCCTTGGTGATGTCAGTTATTGTCTACTCACTAAACGGCGCAAACACCTACATCAGCTGGTTAGGCTTCTTCTTTTTCTTGAGAATCGCGGTCGCGACATCATCTTCCTGTGAAATGGTTAGCTACCTGTCGGAGGACCCTACGAGATCGGATATCACGAACGGTCTTGACCTCGGCGCCGGAGGGGTCGCTGTAACTTTGTCAGCCAGTCTGCTCGCAAGAAACAAACATTTGGGTTTGATCTAGGGGTGAGGAGTCACATACGTCAAGTTGACCTTCTTATGGGGGTGCTCGTCAGGCTGGGGAGCCATGATGATTATCTGGATGCTTCAGATGAAGCTGTTGCTGGCTCGGTGATGACGAGAGGAGGGGGAGCTGTGAGTGTTGCGGAAGAAAAGCCAGGCGATGGCTCTTACGTGCGGTGTGTGGAGTGTTGACGAGAAATTGCGGAGTGAGAGGGGGGAATATGTAGAAAGAGAGTTCGGTGTCGAAGGTTGGGAGTTGCAGGAGTTGGAGTTAAAGCAGTGAGGTTTGAGGTCGGAGACAACGAAGGTTCGAGCTGTTCAAAGGCCACAAGGCCCCTTCCTCCCACCGGAACGGCTGTTGACAGCGATTCACTGGCCGACCGCCACAGTTGTGGGCCAATGATATCACCGAGTGCCCTGAATCGGGGCGGAACAATAATGTTACAAGGGTGAGCAGCTCAGCTCAGCCATGAAAGATGGTGGGGCTCCAGGCTGGCACCATGATGCAGCACAGCACGGGCGGCGGGTGCGAGGCGGTAGCAACAGGCACACAAGCGAGTGACGACTACAGAAGACAAAGCAGGTGGAAACCAGCAGAAGCTTCCATTGGAGTGCAAACATGCCTAATCTACCCTATAATTATTTCGAGGTTGTTGCATTTTTCCTCATAAAGCCGCCACCTTGTTGGATTGCCACGCAGGAATTGATTTGAGTAGGTACAGTCAGTATCTAGTTCCTGCATGGTATAGCATATGGCGGTCATGGCGGATCAAAGGCAGATAGATCCCAACTGTTGCGCGGCCCCAGTTGCCTACCTCGACCGACAGCGTCTCAGATGACGGTGATCCGGTACCTCTTTGCCGAGTATTGACTCGCTCGCCGCATCTCTTTCCTTTTGTTCCTCTTTACTAATGGTAATTAGTTGCAACTTTCAATGATTGTCTCGCCTCTTTGCCGCCCCAGATCTCGGATTATCCCGTATCTCGTAGCAGACAGCCAGGTGGCTTGGAATAAAATTCGCATACCAGGAGGTTCTTTAAGGAGTTTTATTTTGTTATTCATAAGACTATTATACGTCACTCTAAAACTATCCTAAGGTCTTGGATATATTTTCTGATAATATCCTAAGTATGCAGATTTTGTTTCCACCCCACCTGACAGCTTACAAACATGATGGGTCGTTGTGACTAGGGGATCTCGTTACCGTTAAGTAAGGACGAGGGTGTTGCTCTGGAGTCTGGACCATATTTGTTTCATCCAGGCATTATCTGTTACACAGCCACAGGATCTCATTCCTTCTTTCCTCTCGTCCGTGGGGTTCTTTATCTGTGTTATCCCGCACGAGTCAGTCGTTACTTGTCAGATATTTTACTGCCCGCAATCCGTGACCCGACAAAAGCTACCAACCAATATAGCGCTCTTTGAATTAACCACAGTCGTTGCACTGGAGCTGTATATTTCTTCGTCTTTTAATCCCTGATACCTCGAATGAGATACTGTTTCAGTTTTCTTGCACAGAGAAGTCTGTAATTATTAAATCACACAGTTGGCTGCGCCGAAAGTGCTACCCTAGAGCGCCAGTTGAGACAGCCAATTACAAGCCCTGTTGCCATTCAGAACTCATGATGAGGCGTGCAGAGGTCATACATGTTAGGTTATCAACACTGTTTTTCATGCAGACAAGCCGAGTTTCATGCGCTTGGGCATGGTCCATAAGGACACCTCAGCTCGATCGCATCATGACAGACGTCTAATGATACCCATAAGGGAATGGATGATAAGACACTGGCAGGCAGTGGACTATACCAGCTCTTGTGAGGACATGATCCTGAGCTGCATACATAGCACTGAAATACAGCTTTCGTCTTCCGATCTCGTCTCCCATAAGAAGAGCGCTCACTCATCCTTCTCGAATGCATCATTGAGATACGTCACGAAAGTATCCCTCAACCTGGACGACTTCATGTCGCCAGCAGCCTCTAATCCAATACCACCTCTATGCAACCCCATAAACGACCTCCTTAACCTTTGTAGTTGCGGAAGGCCAACTTTTTTGCCCGCCGGCAGCTGTATCACAAGCTCCCCAGAGCCAGATGGTATCCGCACCTCATCGACATCGTCACCTTCGCGCTGCGCCTCGACAATGCGCTTCACAACGTCTGATGTCTCGCGGTCCAGGAGGTATAAGTAGTCGCCGCTTTCTTCGCGGCCGCGCTGTATAGTTGCTTGGTTTGGGCGGACGACCTTGCGGGCTTCGCCTGCTATTGCATCCCAGAGGTCAGAGAAGACCTTTGTAGTTTGTGCTTCGTCATCTTGCCAGATGAGTGTGAAGAGTGGACTGTCCCATCGGGTCATGGGGTTGGGTTCTTCATATCGGAAGACTAAGTTGTCCCAGTTGCCTGGCTCGTAGGGCTCTGTAGAGTCGACGATAGGATCGCCGGATTCTGTAGATGTAGGCGCTGCCTCATCTGTATCCGTCGTTTTGCTTACATCTGCTTCCCTTTCTTGTAGCCTAGCCTCGTTGACTTCCCTGGCTTTATCTACGGAGCATCCGATCTGCAATATACAGCTCGGTGTGCGCACAGCTTTAGATTCGCAGTGTAGTTGATATCGCCAACCCTTGATGTAGTTTAGTCCATCAAGAATAACAATGTCCTTGTCGCTAAGTACGCGCTTCACAGCGCCGTAGATGGCAGCGCGGGCGTCCTTCTCAGAGGCGTTCGCAGAACGGGTATGTGCGGGGAGTTTATCGGGAGACAGGTCGTAGACGGCGCGGGATATGGAGAGGGACTCGTCGGAGATGAGGTGTAGACGATACTTCGTGTCGACGACACGCTTGGAGAGGTAGTCGTGAAGCTGCTTTGCGCGCGTTGACTTGCCCGAGGTGGGTAGTCCAGAGACGATGATAAGCTGGTGGGCGATTGTGTTAGCTGAGGGGTAGCATGTAAGTCGGCACTTGATGCGGATGACTTGCAGGCATCGTCTGGTTGAGAGAAACTGACTCAACCAACACAAAGGTCGAGACGTGTCTTCAATAGTGAGTAGTGCGTGGCTGTGAGGCCTCTTTCGCAGTAAGGAAGTCTAGTTAGTGGAGGTTGAAGTTATCGATTAGAGAATTTTGGAAAGACTCGACGTCACTTTGGTAGTTCTTTGTGTGTGGGGTTTGGATTTAGCTCCGCCATAGTCGGTACCTGTCAGCCTATAAGACCCTTGAATCTGATCAACAGAGCAAAGCTTGTGAGTTGCTCGAATCGTTGGTCAAATAGGGAAAGGCTAGCTCTTTGGTCCAAGGCCTTCTCGGAAAGGGAATTTACAGTCGCTATCTAGAAACAAGCCCAGGTTCTTAGTTGCGACTTTACGGATCACGGCACTCGAATAAGCAGCCCTACAGGGTAAAGTAGAGTTACAGCCACCTCTGAAACCCTGCATTTCCATTCGAGCAGATCCTACGCTAAACCCCATCTGGTATGCGTTTCGACGTTGTGTCCGCCGCTATCTCAACACAGCCCTTTATGTCTTATGGCCGTTGCATTCTCGTTGCTTAGGTATCCACCAGGCGACAAGGTTGGTTTTAACAATTTGTCAGTTCTGAACGACTCTGTCTCTTTTGGGAAACCCACTCGAGATGTTGATCGTCCGTGGGACTAGTTGAGGCTATGGTGGTGCCGCGCTGCCGACTACACAGCGTCGATGGAGGCCTTGCTTGAGATGTATAAAGATGCCTGTGTCTCTCGAGTTTCGAGAAATATTCAGAACACACCAGAGCAACAACACAATACACTCATCTATTCATTATAACTCTACCGCCCTCTACCTAAGTTGACTTACAAGTCAGGGCTTCTCCAAAACACCACTTACAATGGCCCGCTCTATTGATACTCACGATGAGATTGCCATCGCCGAGATCGTCGTCTACACTTTCGTCCTCTTTGGAGCTGTATTTCTCTGCACAACCCATGGCTTCTCACGTAACGCCGGCTGGCTCTACATCATTATCCTCTCACTCGCCCGCCTGATTGGCTCTTCCATGCTTCTCGCTACTATCAACGCCCCCAGCAACATAAGTCTCTACATTGGCTGGATCACACTCAATGGAATCGGTCTCGGCCCATTGATCTTGACTCTCCTCGGTCTTCTTGGTCGATGCTTCGAGTCTATCAAACGCCAGGGCGGCATTGCAATACACGCTCTCTACCAACGTGCCATTCACCTGATGATGCTTGCTGCCGTTATTCTTCTCTCAGTTGGCGGCGCCAGCTCCAGCTACACCCTCGGTGGTGCATCGCCCACTATCAAGTACAGCACCGAGAGCAAAGCTGGTGTTATCCTCATGATCGTTGTTCTCGTGCTGGTCATCGGCCAGTTTATTCTCGCTCTACGCAACCAGTCCTACATCGCCGACGGTGAGCGCCGACTTCTTATCGCAATTGGTGCTTCTCTGCCTTTTGTTGTCGTCCGACTTGCATACTCTTGTGCTCTCATCCTGGGTGGACACAAGCAGGAGGTCTGGATGTACCTCGGTGCCGGTGTCATCATGGAAATGGTGGTTGTGATTATCTGCGAGGCCGTCGGATTTACCCTTCGCAAGGCTGAGAAGCCCACAGGGTACGAACAGGCGAAGCATTCTGTCTCTGACGAAGCATGAAGAGGGATGCAGGCTGAAAGCTTCGGCAATGCGAGCTGAGTCATATGCTATTGTGGTTTTGATATAGATCTTCAAAAGGAAGTGGGACATAGAGGTACTTCGATATTTACGATGCTTATTTCCTTTGTCAGCAGCGAAGCAATAATGACTTGATATTTCAAACACTCTATTTATCTAAGCGTGCAACATCTCACTTGTCTCTCATCTAAATCATCTACCCTCTCCAGAGTGCTTGATCAGATATAACAATCATGAACATGGATTCAAGAAAGCTGAGACCTTTCCAACCCTCAGCAGTCAGGGTATAAACGCGTTAAATAAGCAGTCCAATGCTTTCAACAAATGACAAACCACAAGGGTAAACCCAGCCTTACATGACCGCACAGCAGGCCTTCTCCAACTTGCGCAGGATCCGTGGCAGCAATTCTCCAATGTTGTCGTTCTGCTGCTCCTGCTGATGGTGCTGGGGCTGGTGATGCTGGGGCTGGTGATGCTGGGGCTGGTGATGCTGGGGCTGGTGATGCTGCTGCCCTCCGTGGTGCTGGGGCTGGTGGTGCTGCTGTCCTCCATGATGGCCACCATAACCTCCAGAGTGCGAGGGCGGGAGAGGCTCTCCGCCCTGGAGGTTGATGATTATCCTTCCGGTGTTATCCTCATCAGTCTTGTATCGCAGTCCGAGCTCCTGGCACAGCTCCTCAACCTTGGGCTTGATCTTCTGCACGTGGCCGGCCGAGTGGTTTCCCTTGCCGACAATAGCATACAAATGTGTCTGACCGTTGGCTTGGTCGGCACGAATGCGCTCCTCGAGGGCACGCTCTGCCTCCTCGACATATAGACCGTGGAGATCGATCGAGTCTGCCTCTACGCGTCCGGAGGCATTGTTCTCACGGAAGATAAAGTCGGAAGCTTGTTGATTGTAGTCGTCCATGCGGGCGGCGTGCGCCTTGCCCTGGTTGGAGAGCTCCTTCGCTCCAGCGCCATCACCATTTTCGTAAGCCTGACGCGACTAGAAGTAAGGTCAGCTGCTGTCTTGAATTGATCACCGAGTTTTCGGATGTCTCGATAGACGCGGAATGGATAGCACGTACGCGCGCGAAGCAGTCGTTGCGCTTCTCTGCCTCGGCTCGCGCCAAGTCTCTCAATCGATCGTACTCTTGTTCGATATTGTCGTCATCATGGGCAAAGGCTAACCAGATGGTGCTGTTAGCGTTTGACGTCTCGGATGAAACTGCCGCACTTTGAATCATCGTGTTGCCGATTCCGGCGCAAACAATAACGGCTGTGCAGGGCTACAGGTATTGACATACCGCGACCGCCCAGTCGGTGCATAGGGATAGACATTCTCGAATTATAATTCAGTTGCAACTGTTTCTTTTTCCCCTTTCTTTCAAAAAGTATGTTCCTGGCGCTCCCGTAGTCCTGGTTTTAGAGAGTGTCGGTGTCGGTGTCAAGATTGAAGACTTGTGTGTCGGCGATCTGCAGGTGTTGTTGTCAATAGTGGCGCCGCCAAGGCGGGCATAGACTCATTTATCGATCGACGGGTTTCCCGCCCTTCTTTTTCTTTACTATTTCCAACTTAACGCGAGGCCTCTTTAGGACGCTCCCGGGCCGATTGGAAATTAAGTACTAGATTTCAATATGAAAGATATAGGCTGAATGAACGCTGATACTATAGTAGTTACTTGTACCGATTCCACATAAACTGCCCCAGCCACACAAGGTCCTAGAGAAGAACTTCGATATCAGGATGTCGAATAGCCAGAATTATAACATCTGTATATTTCTTATTTGAGTGCTGAAACATAGTCCCTATTTGGAGATGTGCCGTTGGTTGGATTGTTAACACAGACATGTGGTTTGTACTCATTTAGCCATTGAGCTTACTCCATCTAAACCTCCAAGAACTCGATGAATGAAGAGTGCAAATTTGTTTGCTCCGGTGTCTTCTGGCGTCTCACCAACTGACTGCTTACACATGCAACTCTCCATGTTTCATGTCAAACCCTACTCTGCCATTCGCGGAGACCAGCCGGAGTAGTGTACTGATACCATTCGCCAGCTATAAAGCCTCCATCACGGGAGGACAAATACGTGCTCCAGATTTAAGCCACCAGATCTGAGCCGGGCCACCAGAGCAAAGCGTCTCCCAAGTATGTTTGACAAGGTTGAACTTTAAAACAACTCTGCAATGTAAAGCAGCATACTGGGTATTGGTGTTGGTAGTTGGCTAGCTATTGTTAGTAGTGGGATAAGCCTCCATTCTTGAACACTGATTCAAAGCGTTGGTCTTGCAACTAACTCGTGAGCCTCAGCATCATGACTTCTGATGGACCGGTTGTCGTACAGACGTCGACACGGGGCAGGGCCATGGTGGCTTCGGTGATGTTGGTAGATGCCCACCATAGCATCGGACTTGGCTAAGAGTAGCATTGTTGATTGTGCGAATCTGTTAAACTCTGGCCATGAATCGAAGCCACCATGTTCTCGGAAAACCCAGCAAGTAGCTCAGTGTCTGCTCCAGAGATTGTATCGTGGCTTGGTCGGTGGTTATAGTCTCATCGTTGATAGACTTGATAGCTCATAGGCTATTCAACCGCCACAGCCGTTTCTGTCGGTGCAAGCTTCGTTGTCCAAGACCTGGAGCCGTTTACCTCTCCTGCTGATATGCTAGATGATTCGTAAATCAAAGTATAGGAGCAAGCACTCAAACGCTCTAGGCACTAGAACATTCTCCCTGCCCATTGACGAATCGAGTGTCGGTTTCGGATGTTACCAAGAACTTGGCTCAACGGCCCAACTTTTCTTTTTAAGACACTAATCGGAACTCTCACGGTCTGGGGGAAGAATGGATGAGCAAGTCATCGGGTTCTAATACTGAGTAATGCCATCTCTATCATCTGTTGCTCAACGTGGCCTTAGTGGTGTGGGATGTTGTCGCACTTGCGTTCGCAGATAACATGGGTTCTCCTAAACAAAAGTTCTGAGACAAGATGTACTAGTAATGATTTTTCAGATAGACAAAGCCATACTAGCATTTTGCAAATTCAATATTGCCTCGAAACGGCAGACGAGAGTAAGTTAGAATACAGAGGCTAGGAGAGGCACTTGCAATTTTGTACTCAATCTTGGTTGCTAGGTGATGATGGCATCACCAAAAGGTCCAAAAACTCCAGATGATACGCATATCAGCAGTAGATCAAAAGCGGAACAAGCTTGCCATGTGGTCACCCTGTTTGAGAAAATGGTCCTGGCAAGAAATAAGACTCCACTTCACCAAAACGATTATAGTTCTTAGAAGTCTAAGTGATTTCGGTCCTGGTGAAATTGCTTTATTTTATCGGGAGGCCACGCGAGATTTGGTTAGCAAGGATAGTGTTCTGTTTGATAATTACTTGAAGGCATTATAACTCGCGTTCGAATATCCGGACGATTGCAGTTAGCAATTGCATTGCTAGTGGGCAGAGTGGACGCAGCAGAGCGCCCGTATAATTTGTATCGTAGATGAGGATCATCATTTGTACTTCAAACACCTGGTACTGGGAATCTGGGGCTTGCAGTACGGGGCAAGAATGACGAGTATGTCAATTGTAGATGAAAATAGCTGAAGATCGGATCTGACTTGGATCTTAGCGAACGGATCACACCCTTTGGAGAACCATGGGAAAGAAACGAAGCAATGAAACAAACAGATGGTTATTTGGGTTTGGCCGACGCAGGCCGGATCTTTGACTGACCAATATCTTGTCTTGTCTTTTGAGCGCAGGGGATCAAATATCGCAGGGACTCACAGGCAGTAAAAACAAAAATGAAAATGAAGGTCTGATCACCAAAGACACGCGTGGGCCACGATGGAATCGCTCTCAATTAGTGGTAAAGGCGAGGATCCTCGGCGCGCACTTCTCCAAGGCGAGATCTGTGGCGCTGATTGGATCACGACTCGTTCTAAGCGACAGCGGGCTAGCAGTTAGAGTATCATCAAAGTCCACTGCGCTTGACTCGGTCACGACAGCATCATCAAGCCTGGTCCCAGGGGTACAGTAATGTTTAACCGACAGCACCAACAGGCGCCAAACCCAGAATTCGCAATCATTTCGAGGCTCCATGCTTGTTTCGACTTGTCGATCATGGTAGTCAATCTGTGAGCCCAGCGACGGGAAGTCACAGAGGCAAGGAAGAAGCTCCTAAAGTTCTAATACGAATAGGTCTGGGCGTTTTTCGTTGTTCGGTGTACGGAGTACTATCAATGACCACATGTGTCAAGTCCCCTGTTCGTCTTGAACGGCTCTGTTGATCATCGACGGGATGTTGCGGTCAAAACTCGAGAGCAAGCACTTCCACAAACCAACTAACTTTAGTTGTAGATCTGATGACGAACCCGAGACATGTCTGAACACAATGCATGATTCAAAGCATCCAACAAAGCCTCGACCGTTGAATTGTATGGAGAAAGATGTTAACTCCGGAGGCATAAGACGCAAGCTGTGTCGCAAATAAAATGAGTAGCACCGTGCTAGTGTAGCATGTTGCTGCCAGCCGCGAGTAGTTGTTCCCGGATGGTGTACTTGCGTCATGCAGATGAATGGCTATCAAAGATGCTCCGTAGAGTAGTTTTGTTTTATCGTAAGATAGATGCTGGTCACCTATAGTAGAATTGTTTGCGTTAGCTTTCAGGATGGTTAGTCTTGAATAAGACTGCAGTTCGTGATCGAGCTGTTTCCGATTCGCAAAAAGCAATAAAACAGGGATGATGGCACAGGCATCGCAAAGGAAGATATGGAGGTTTTCTCTTCTAGATGGCTTCTGTGCCGAAGCGCGCTGCTAGTGTTGAAGAACCCTGGCACTTCTCGGGCGATCCCCCTTTAGTAGCGTCTGCTGCAACCCTGAGAAGAGACCCAGAGACCCCATCAGCTAGGAAGGCCCTGGTCAGGGGACAGGGAGCTTGGGAGAGTCTGAGTGGGGCGATAACGACAATGGGTTTGTGATCTATCCGACGCCGACGAACAGGTTGCAAAATGTACGGATAGGGATATATGATTAGTATGCGTGCGCACGGAGAAGAATCAAGACGGTTGGGAGTGCGGAGAAGATGGAGACTGATACTGATACTGATACTGTACTGCACTGTAGGACACGGCACAGTTGGACGTGGACGATAATACAACGAAGCCAATTGACTGCGGGAGCGCCTCGATGCAATGAGCCGATGTTGTCTCGTGCTGTGTTTGATAACCACGGGTGGAGTTTTGCTGCTGTAGTCTTTACGTATCAGGTAATTCAAAATTGACCGATAGTATACCAGAACAGAGAGCTCGTATGGAGCTTCTTGAGACAGTAATGTTTACAGACACCGGTGGTCGAAAACAAATGCAACATGATGTGAGATACCCTTGAAGGCATGGGGACCGTCCAGGTTACCTGGGCATTGGATGTTGCAGACATGAAGTCCATTGCATCAACAGCCGACCAATCGCAACATGGAACAACATGACAAAACTCCTGAGGACGGCGAACAGTTAGGAATACTCGCCGTATTAAGCTCCGGGGACTTATAGCTTGGAAAGCAGCTGCAGCGCTGAGGGTGAGTCGAGGTTTCAGACCAAGTTCCTGCATTGAGCTGGGCGATTGCATGCTGCAGCTTGAATGAAACTCGGATCGGAGCCGAAATGACAGAGGCGCGGGCGGGTAGACGACTGTATATGCAGATGGAACCTCTGCAGCTCTACCTCCGTACGGCGGCCATCAAACATCACAGAAGATGGATGGATCCTTGCTCTGTGTGAAGGACGTTTCAACGGTAGAACAAAGCTTCCTCAATGTCATGCAGTTATTAGTCACGTCTCTCAAACACAGTCAGCTCATGATGGAAGCCAGCCTTGTTGGCCGTCATGCATCAAAGAGCTGTAACAGCTCCACAGTTCATAGCTGCCCCCTATTCCGCGATCGGCTGGTTCTCCGTACAGTATGGTTGCGAATGGAGACCCCCCGGCCATGTACAGCTCTTTCATCAACATCGTAGCATTAGTTATGGCCTCTTCAACGAACAACCTTCCAAAAAAGCAGTATATTGGCCGTGCTTGATTGGCTCTTTGACGAGTTCATGCAACCACAAAGACGTTGACATCATCATCACCAATCGCCTGCCATTCTTTTCTCAGCCTCCACTGTTAGTTTCTTCCTTGAATCATTTGACCGTCTGAAGTTTGGCTTTCATGATCATCCCGTCCGGCAGGACGCTATACCCCAGAAGGCCAGGTCGTGTCTGAATCAATTGGGACGAACGACAGATCTCCACCGGCATCAGAAGCTAACCACAAGTTCTTCTGCAAGCGGACAAAGCAAGGCAAGGCAAGGGTGATCAATAACTTGAACAAGAGCTCTAGAGCATGTCACTTTGTATTGACTGGCGGCTGCCTTTCCCTTTTGCGCAAGACGGCTTCATTAGCTTGTCATGGCCTGCCATGCCCATCTCCCATCACCCATGGATACCCACAGCCAAGCAAATGGCACCATTTCTCCACCTCACCGTGGTCCTGGTCCGGCTCTGAATTGGCTCCCGGAACAAGATTCGCTTCTTCATTGGCAAATTCGGTGGTGACCGTTCACAGAGATAGCTTCTTTCCTCTACGTTGAGGCGAAACATCCGGCTATGGTGCTTTCCTGCTGTTCGCCCTGCATCACTCCCACGAAAGAATGTGATGGTCAACACTGTGCATTTTGAGTGTATGGCTTTCACTCAGCAACCAGTGAGAGCTTCGCTAGGCCATCGTTGGATCGACCACCTACGACATGGGGGGAGAAGCTGAATCTTTCAAGCGATACTGAAGTGGGGGAGGCTCCGAGCTCAAGGCTGCGCTGGAGGATGGCACACTGTATACTTGCGCACCAGCGGTAATTTGCGATACTTTAGGTCTTTCTGATACTGAGGTAGGCTATCGTGTCAGAGAACCATGCCAGGCCTTGCTAGCGACCTGCCGTCCCTCTGGTACTCTCCAATCCCTCTAAATGTGCCCTAATGGTGGTGATGGAGATGGAGTGCATACAGGGAGGGTCCGTCCCTGAAGGCCGCTTTGATAACGACCAGGCCGATGCTGCAAGTATTGGATGGATGCCGGGGTCCCCAAGCTCCCCTGGTCTTTAGCACAGGTACAAGAGAAGTAGAGCAATTTTGATTTGTAGAGATTGTTGTTCACTTTGAAGCGATTGAATGTGATGGCATCGAGTGTTAGAATGCCCAGCCTGTGACAGTCTCGATCCAGCACCACTAGAGCCCCGAACCCAAAGGCAGTGGCCAAATTCGGGAGGAAAACGACTCCCAGTGAACCATCACTGTACTTATCCGGGTAATAAACGAAATCCATGGATCCAATGCTAATGAAAGCGTCCGGGGCTAAGGCGGTAGCAGCAGAAAGGGCCCTGCTAACCAGCTCTAGCCGGTAAGGTTTGCAGTAGCTGGGGGTCGCTCATTTCATTTCATTTCTTTTTCTTTTTCTCTTCTTTCGCTTCCAGTTCCATTCGGCTGGCTCTCAGCGCACGCCTCTTTCTGCCTCCCCCAATCAACTGTTGCCATTGGTTGACGGTCTCCCCGGCCGCATTGGATCCTTTTTTTCCCTCTCTCCTCTGCCTCTCTTGTCTCCCGTTCCCGTTTCCATTCCCACTCCCACTCTCAGTTGCATCCCATCCGATCCCATCACCTCGCGGTACATCCTATCCCAACCCCATCCTCCTCTCCTGTCACCCTCGTCTGCCTCTTAACTCTTCCTCTCCTTTCCTAAATCTCAAATCTCTCCCCTTCTGACTTAACTGCTCTATCCCCGTATCCGCCTGCTCCCCTTCCGGCTCCTAGCCCGTTCCATTATTTAGGTTTTGCTTTACCTACCAACTGTACCGAAAGTTTGGCGCATTCTCATTCCCGCCTGTCCTATCCCGTCCTGTCCTGTCCGATCTTGATTCATCCGCATACCCGTCAGTCTTTCGCCTCTTGAATCGGCGTATCATCTCCAGCAGTGAGAAATAAGTGACTCGCCGCAGTATTTCCTCTGGATCAATACAATCTAGTCATCGAGCGTCGCAAGACCGAGTACCCACAGTAAGTTTAATTCATCTTGATTCTATATGCTTCGTGCACTATTCGCCAACTGCAAGTCCATTTCTTCGCAACATCTGCTCAATCCCAGAGCAGCACAACCGTGCAACAGTGCAGTAGAGAGGACGGGCTTGAAGGTACAGTGCCTCTACACGCCCCCTGTACCCACACCCCGGGCGACCCAGAGACTGCTAGGGGCCCTCACCCCCTGGGCCAGGGGAGGTGCGAGAGATTCCGCCCTGGGCTGGGCCTTTGTTGGCACGACTCGTGTGTCGTGCCCCAAATTGCAGCCTCCTCCTGCGCTACGCCAAAAGCTGCTTCTGCATCTCCTTTTCTCTTCCTTCACTCCACCTTACCTCAACCTTACATCGCCTTCGCATTGTCTCGCTTCTTTTTCCATCTCATCTCTTTTCTCTTCTTTATACCTTGACAGGCACAAGCCGAGAGTACCTTCACTCCGCACAACCGCCCAGTCCTTCGTTCAGCCGCGACCACGAGTGTTGTTAATAACTAACGTCGACGGTTTCAGGCCATATCATTCCGATCACGACGACAAACGTAAACATCGCGTTATCAGCCTTGTTTAATCAGTTTCAGCATTTATTTTAGACCTCTCGAAAAGAAGGCAACACTACCGTCACAATGGGTTGCGGAATGAGCACAGAGGAGAAGGAGGGCAAGGCCCGAAACGAGGAGATTGAGAACCAGCTGAAGCGCGACAAGATGATGCAGCGAAATGAGATCAAGATGCTGCTGCTCGGTACGTTTGCTACTCGGTCACGCCCGCGATCGCATGAGATTGCGATAACTGGTCTCAGCCATGGACGTCCTCTGACAATTTCTATTAGGTGCTGGTGAATCCGGAAAGTCTACTATTCTCAAGCAGATGAAGCTCATCCACGAGGGTGGCTACTCACGCGATGAGCGAGAATCCTTCAAGGAAATCATCTTCAGCAACACTGTTCAGTCAATGCGCGTCATCCTCGAGGCTATGGAGTCTCTCGAACTGCCTCTTGAGGACCAGCGCATGGAGTACCACGTCCAGACCATCTTCATGCAACCAGCTCAGATTGAAGGCGATGTTCTTCCCCCTGAGGTTGGCAGCGCCATTGAGGCTTTGTGGAAGGACCGTGGTGTGCAAGAGTGTTTCAAGCGATCTCGCGAATACCAGCTCAACGATTCCGCCCGATAGTATGTGAATCTGCTGGAGCCTTCCCCTTCCAAAGCTAACCCTCGATAGCTACTTCGACAACATTGCGCGTATCGCTGCCCCTGATTACATGCCTAATGACCAGGATGTCCTCCGATCTCGTGTCAAGACCACTGGTATCACCGAGACCACTTTCATCATCGGCGACCTCACATACCGAATGTTCGACGTCGGTGGTCAAAGATCTGAGCGAAAGAAGTGGATTCACTGCTTCGAGAACGTAACCACCATCCTTTTCCTGGTCGCTATCTCCGAATACGATCAGCTTCTGTTCGAAGATGAAACAGTCAACCGAATGCAGGAGGCCCTTACTCTCTTCGACTCCATCTGTAACTCAAGGTGGTTCATCAAGACATCGATCATTCTGTTCCTCAACAAGATCGATCGATTCAAGGAGAAGCTGCCCGTCAGCCCCATGAAGAACTACTTCCCCGACTACGAGGGCGGCGACGACTACGCAGCGGCCTGCGATTATATCCTGAACCGTTTCGTTAGCTTGAACCAACACGAGACCAAGCAGATCTACACCCATTTCACCTGTGCAACCGATACCACCCAGATCCGCTTCGTCATGGCGGCTGTCAACGGTAAGTTACCAGTTTCTCAGCAGACAAGAATCATCGTACTAACTTGTTTCAGATATCATTATCCAAGAGAACCTTCGTCTCTGCGGTCTTATCTAAATGATTTTATTTTTCTTGCTGTCACAAAAACACGAATACCCTCGATCTTAATAACGACACTGCTTAGATGGGCCACGGGGAAATGGCTCACGATTTTTTCTTGTACTCGTCATACCAGAGGAGCAGAGGCTGGGTGTCAATTGCGCAACTCCTTTGGTTGGCGTCGGTTACTGATGGTCCGGATCATCCACCACGCCAGATATACTATTAGTTATTGGCTGCGCCCAGGTCGACCTTGGTTCCGTTTCTTTGTAAGGATTTTGCCGGCCGGTGGATGGGAGTTGCCTTGTATCACAAAAACGTCTTTTCTAAAGAGAGAAAGATTTGAAGACTGGCGGATCACCGATGATGAGGCCGCGAGGGCCAATGGTTCCGGTCGCCCACGACGCTGGGGAGACATGACTTGCCCGTTCGAGAGCGCAATGGACGAGGCTAAAGGCCAGGGTTCATTATTTGCATCTAAACAGTACGGGCGACGGAGGATGGTGGTCATCTATTTTGTTTAATTACGAAACTCTTTTCCTATTACCTTGCGGTGTTCCTCTGCGTCTTCGCGTCTCTGTCTTAGCATTGTTTACTTGCCTGCCGTCTTTTCTCGTCTAATTTTAAATCACCAAAGTCATATATTGTAAAGTATGATTTTGCACGTCTGTCGTCTATGTCCAAGCCTACGAAACCAACTCACCGCCTGTCGCAGAATCCGGTTACTGCTGTGTCAGTTTTTTCTTTTGTCGATTATGTCTTGACTCACTTTTGCTTCTGGCGTCTCTCAATTAGAGACGCCGCATGCCCGTTTCTGTAAAGACGCCAGGTTAGTAACGCGCGCTACTCAAGCGCGTTTCTGGACGGGGGACGGATCCGAATGAAGCAGGGTTCGTGTTTTGTCTCTGAGCATGAGACATGTGCGGGCGGCATGTGCTTAGTGTCTTCTGGTAATGTCGTTGGGACGGATAAGCAAGATCATGTGACCTTTACTCTACCCGATCTGTTGTACGTGAAACATGTTCAATACGGAGTATCCGTACGTATGTGCTTAGTCTTCTCCCAAATGGAGTAGTCTCGAGGACATTGCCATTGTTCACATTATACTTGCACATGCAACGGTCCATGTGTACTGCTATCCTTTCAATTTACACTATGATATAACTCTCGAGTCTGTCCGAGGTATTACACAATAAGGTTTTTCGCCTCCTTCCTTTCTTCTCAGTGATAAAATCTCCCAGAGTCTGGAACACACTTGCATGATATCGATCCGGATCCCAGACAGCACTTGAATGCCGGGCCAGACCCAAGCCAGACCCCCTGTCCTCAAGAACAAATCGAAATATCTCCGTCCATCCGGAGAATACTAGCCTTGCTAGCAGTGGCATATCCATTACGCACTTGCTGTTCATGTACTGCATGATTATACACGGTACTCGTAAGTCAGATGGCTGCGCTGAAATGGACGACCTTTAATGAGTGGTAATACAAAGTCCATGATGCAACCAGCTGGGTGTAATGGGAGGGGGGAAATCGCAAAAGGAAATGGTAGAAAACATCTTGTCGAGTATAGTCTGCAGGGCTCACGCTCGCGAGCATGTTGGTGTACAATCTTCCCATCCAGCTTTAGATGCGACATGTATTTCCAATCCTGAACTCAGGACAGAGTTCCGCAAAATAAGTGACAAGCTCATCTGGGCTTACAGGTGAGCCTATATAGTGAGTGATTGGTGTCATTTAATTCCAACCTCTGAGTTGGATAGTGTAGGAGCTGAGATTACTGTGATTTAGTCAGTGGATGAACGCATAGTGAAAAGCCTGGCAAGGAGACCTACACTTTTCGGCTCTTCTCTAGTACATGTTTTTTTGTTGGTTTTCTTCTTTTCGGGGGTTAGGCGCATTTGCCTACTGTCTTCCATCGTCCAGGATGCTAAGCATCACTCAATGTAAAGTAAATGCCTGGCGAAAGAATCTGGCCGCAATGGTTACTCGATCCAGATCCAAGGTGGTGATACGATTGAGAGATCAGTCGAGCTCGCTCTCATCAGAGGGAGAACCCTCTGGGGCTGCTTCTGCGTCTTCCATGTTTTCCTCAGACGAAGAGGTATGGGCGGGCATCTCAGGTTGCTCCGCGTCCGCTTCGTTGTCCTCGGTCTCGGTCACATCGACGAATTCACGGAGTTCGGCGATATGCATACCGAGCTCTCTGGCAGAAGTCTCGATGCGTGCGAGAATTCGTGCTTGGTGGCCCATGGCGGCAGAGTCCGCTACAACAGACTTGATCATGTTGGCGGTGGATTCAGGCAAGTTCTAGTTGCTGATATGAACCCCCAGGTTCTCAATGAAGGCTTGGGGAGATTGCTGCTGGGGACGACCGGCCTGGCGCCTCACAAGAGCAGTCTGGGGCTGACCCTGACCCTGGCCGATTTGAAGGTGCTGCGAAGGCATTCCAGCGGAAAGCGGGTTGTACCTGGGAATTGGGACATAGATAGAGTTCTGGTTGTTCTCTGAGTTGTGCATTAGTGTTGCGAACATGGAAGCAGGCGAGTGATAGGGGGCAGGATATGAGAATCAACTTACCATGAAAGGTGCAGCGAGAGCCACTGGCGTTGAACCAACAGTTGGTGCAGCTGCCACACATCTGACCATCATAGATGATACACTCGTGCCAGGGGCCGTGGCCTTTGGAGCAGTTCTTGCAGGAACGCTCAACAGAGACCCCGGTGAGATGAGCAAGGAAAGCCTCGACGTTGCTGCGACGTTCCATGTTGAGCTCCATCTCAGGACGACGCTGCTTGATTTGGCGGAGGGCAGGCTCACCCGACAGCTTCTTGCAAAGAGCGCTGTCGATGTTGATACCGTTACCGTAAATATCCCGGGCAACTTGACCAGCCGTCAGGTCGAAGTTCACATCACCGGGCATAGGCATGGCGTGGTAGTACTGGAGGGCACCAGAAGCTAGGTTTGGACGGTGAACCAGGGAGCGAGCGTCTTGCTCATCACCACCAGAGCCAGTCGCGTTGTTCTGACGAGAAGCGACTTCAATCTCCTCGTCAGTGTCCTCGTCGGATTTCTTGGGCTTCTTTACATCGTTGGAGTGCTTCTTCTTCTTCTCCGGCTGCTCAGAGCTGTTGCGAGCCGCCCGAATGCGAGATGAAGTTCGCACCGGGTAAGGCTCAGCTCGAGCGCTGGTGCTGCGTTGCTTCTTTTCACCAGGCATCGTGAGGAGGAAAAACAGAAGAATACAGTAAGTAGCAGTCTTGTTGCTGTTTCTCGCTGTAGCAACGATATCGAAGTCGTTGTTACGAGAAGGACGGCTTATACAAAAGCTGTTAAGAGGTGGACGGCAGGGCGTGTCTTTAGAGAGAAGTATCGACAACAGCGGTAATGAGTGGTTGTTGTTGATAATGAACCAGGGCACAAAAAGTGGGAGATGAGAGAAACAAGACCCGGGGGTGAGAATTTTGGCGGTGGAGGGGTAGAGCGAGAGCCAGAGCGAGAGCGAGTGCTCGCTGTGGGGTCCGCACGGCAACGCACAGTCCGTGCACAACGCGAACTGACACGGTACGCGGGATCGCGGGATCGCAGGATCGCAGGCATCACAATTCGCGACTCGTGATTCGCGATTCGCGATCAATTGTGAATTGTAGCGCGTATTGCATCGACTGGCTTCCTGCCAATAACAATGGCTCGTCAATACGGGCATCGAACCGAGCTCCAATACAGAGCTGGCCATTGTTATTATATACCACCAAGTTCCAGTGTCTGACTTGTTCAAGCGGATGAATAACTTCCTAATTATGGTCATCTATCGCCCGGCACCGGCAGCCTGCTCCCAGATTCCATCTCCCCTCCCCTCCGTAATCTCCTTCCACTGCATTGCAAACTCCATCAACCCTCCCTGGCCAGCCATACTTGCATCTACAACCTCCTTTGGCAGCTTGTGCGCCGAGTATTGTGGACTACTAAAGTTGTACGCACCCGGGTCGTCCTTTTCTATGATTCTGAACTCCGGGGTAGAGTCAGGGAGGTATTCGATATCCTCATCATCGTCCTCGCCCTCGGTCACTGTGTCATCGCCGCTGACATCTGGACCGGCCTCGCTGCTCGATGTTCCATATAGAGGCTTTGGAACATCCATCTCAAGAAGCTCTTGCCAACCGAAAAGGAGGCTGTCTGTACGAGTTGCCCACGGGTTGATGTCCATCAGTCTAACCTTCCCAAGTCCATCCTTCTCGAATGAGTTCTCTGGGACGTAAACGTCAAAAACGAAGCTGGCGTCAGGAAATGTGAGTCTCAATTTCTCACGGAAGAAGGTCTTGATTTTCTGCCATAATCGAGGTCGAATCTGCTCCAGGAAAGCATAATGGTTGAGATCTCGTTGGGTAATTCCAATGAGAGTTCGGTGCTTGACGAAACATCGAAACTCGAGGGCGACATGAGGACTGAAGAACGGCCTCAGTACAAGAATGGGCGCGTAGGATCGAGAAGGAGGTGCTGAGGTGCAATCATCAAAAGCGTGGTCGAGGTCGTGAGAAACGAAAGAAGACGACTTGAGAAGGAGGTAGATGTCGTTGGGAGTCGTGCACTTGAGTGTGTTCTGGTGAGGTGAAATCCATTTTGCGTCCTTTGGCGACGACCAGTTCAACTTTGGCGCAACTGAACCACCCAGTTCTGCAATCATATCCTTGATGAGGTTGTGCGTCTCTGGGAACCTCTGGTTTGGCGGTAATCTTTCGGGTCCATCGTCCTCATCATCTGACGATTCGGGATCTCTAGCTTGTGGCCTGGCAGTTGTGTTGGACGATGCATGCCACTCATCGTCAGGTTCGTCTTGGTGCTCATCGTCATCCGCCAGAACTATGCCGTCTTCATGAAGATACTCGACAAATGATGAGGGGAGGGGAATTATCCGAGACTTGAGGCAAGAACTCTTGTACTTGGGAAACCAAGAGTCGTAAGAGCAGTTTTGGATGTGGTCTTTGGTGACCGGGGGGAAGACAAGCTCGGGCGCATCAGCTGAAGAAGGGACGTGAGGCATTATGTGCGACGTAAAAGATTCGATATCTGAAGCGTAGATATTGGAGACCCTAGGTGTGCTGAGAATATCATATAGATTTGAAAAGAAATAACCCCGAGTCGTTCTGTTCTGACAATGTTTAAGTTGTTGACTCACTTACAAATGCCGTCAAATTATTCCATGCCCCTCCATGATGGAGGGGCGAGATCTCTTATCTTATCGTCCAGAAACAGTAGGCGGTGACATTTTAGCTTCCGCAGAGAAGGGTCCTACATCACCGAGATCCACTTGTCGCAGTCGCATACATGACAAGTCTCCATCGTCGATAAACATCACTACTATCCCACGCCATAACACGCCGTCTCCTTCTGTAGAGTCTTCTCAGCTACTCAAACAGAGTTTGTGTTATCCATCCACAATATCCAACGATGTCTGACAACGTTGGCCTCAACACTCCCCGTGGCAGTGGCACCTCGGGCTACGTCCAGCGCAACCTCGCTCATATCAAGCCCCGTGACTTCGGCGCTCCTTATCCCAAGGATCTCGATAGCCTGCGACACAAACAAAGACAGCCAGACAAGGGTATCCTAGAACATGATCGCAAGCGCGAGGTCGAGGTTAAGGTCTTCGATCTAAGAGACAAGCTTGAAGAGGAAGAGTACATTTCTTCAGATACCCAACCATGCAATTCGCTATGCTAACACGGTCAAGGGTTGATGAGGACGAGATTGACAAGCGATGCGACGAGCTTCGACAAAAGTTGCTTGCCGAGATGAACTCCGGGAGACGAGGAGGACCCAGGAAGCCATTCAAGCAACACCAGGTTCACGAGATGGCCGACGCCAAGATCAAGGAGAGCGAGCGACTACGGAAAGCATTGAAGATCAGTGCCGACTACGAAGAAGGCGGCCATTGGAAGCGACAAGAAGAAAGACTACGCAGTGCTTTGGAGAAGGAGGATAAAGATGAGGAAGATGATAGGAAAAGCGAACCCAGAGACTAATTCGACCCTGAAGGATTGGCGATTGACTTAAGGGCTCTTTGATCGAAGCGTTCGTCACTCTGGAAGCACCTGGCATTGTGTATTTTGGGCTGCAGCGTTTGGCAGTCTATCTCCTTGTACAGGGGTGACTCCGGTGCGGTTGTTTTAACCGCCGAAAACATGGAATCAACCTGTGGGTCTAGTATGTGTTTCAAGGTATAACTGCTGCCGCAATATCGGTTAGTTGTTTTTTTGTATATGGCGTAGGGCGTTTGGGTTTGCGGGACTGGTGTGGGAGACTCGGTTGACGCTCTCACCTACTTTGTATGATATAGGGTAGTTGAGCATTGAGAGCTTGATCTTGCTCACTTCAGTTCACCAATTTGCTCATATCCTATGGTACACGAGTGTATGTATTACATCTTACTTCTAGTGCGATTGCAGTGTGATATGTTTAGATCTCAAAAGATCTATCTCAAACCCGGGGTTTATGCCGTCATAAAAGAAGAGCTTTCCTTGTGATAGCAACCTAGGTTGAGTGAGACAAACCGTGTAAAGTCCAAGTTCTGAAAGCTTAATTACAAAAGTACACAGCAACCAAATGTAATGTTTGATATACAGGCCAACAATAAACCAATAGGTAGTAACTCAAGTATTAAGTATTGGGTTGCGTTAAAGGTAAAATTGAAAGACGACGTGATGTATGGTATAAGTTGCGACGTGGCTTGCCACATGCTTAAGCCACAAGGACCCGCTGCAGCTTGAGCTTCCCCGAACCTCACACGTCACTGAAACACCCAAAGACGGCGGAATCTAGACGATCGACAACCAAAGAACAATGGCGCGGCTTTCGCAATCAATCAATCCGTCGCTCAACAGAAGCGCAATCGATATTGCTTCGGCAGAGCTTGGGAACGTGCTGTTGCGACTACAAAAGACCGTTCTACATACAGACAGCGACCGTGAACGAAGGTTACGATCCAGCGAGTTTGAGAGAGCAAGAGTGGCATCTGTAGGGCTCTACGCACTGGAATTATTTCGCAAATATACTAATATATGAGCTACAGAACCTCGAATACGCACGGAACTCCTTGACGAAACTGGAACAAGATGCGCTGGCGATTAAAGCCCCGGGTCGACGGGCTGAAGTACAAGGAGACTTGAATGGAAAAAGAGAACTGCTAGAAGTACTCCTGGACCGACTAGAAGACTTGCGACAAGTACGGACTGAACGCTGTGGCACTGTAAAGGATTGGCGCTGACATTACCGCAGGTGGCAATAGACGAGGATGAAGATGATGTGAGCACAGATGGAGAAGACATTCTGTCCGAGATAATACCCACGCCGAGTGATAGTATGGCCGACTCTATATCAACAGGCCAACCCACCGAAAGCTCAGGACAAGACGATGATGCCGATTCAGAACACCCAGAGACAGCGACAATACCAGTCACGACAACAGCCACAGCTTCTGCGCCCGTCCCAACAGGACCCCCTGAAACCTCAATCTTCTCGCAACAGCCCACACAAACGACACAGACTCTTCGACCTCGAGGTGCGGCACCTTCATCACCATCGCCCTCAGCCCACTCAACCGCACGCGCCGCCCTCTTCGCCAACCGCAGCAAACCCTCCACCCCCCAAACCTCAACGGCAACAGCCGAAGCCCTGCTCGACCGCCAACGTGCCGAGCAAGATGCACTCTCAGGATCGATACTTCAGATGGCCGGTGCTCTAAAGTCCAGCTCACAGAAATTCTCTGATACGCTTGATGCGGATAAAGAGGTGGTAGGCCGTGCGGGTGAGGGTATGGACAAGACGGAGCAGAGCATGGAGGC
Organism: Fusarium nurragi; assembly: GCA_012977755.1. NCBI lineage: Eukaryota > Fungi > Ascomycota > Sordariomycetes > Hypocreales > Nectriaceae > Fusarium > Fusarium nurragi. The sequence continues at coordinate 25,233 of JAALXI010000188.1, read as the reverse complement.
AGCAAGGGGTCGGATGGGGACTTTGAGGAAGATGACAGAGGGGAAGGGGTATTTTGGAAGATTACTTCTCTTTGCTTGGGTTTATGGCCTCATGGTTGTCTGTATCCTGGTAGTATTTGTCATGCCTAAGTTGAGGTTCTAAGAAGACTCAGGGGACAAGTCTGTGAGAGATGGCCAAGGAGACTGATTAGGACAGGCCTCAAGAAAATGGATAGCGGATGCATTTTTACGCACAGAATATGTAAAGAGCCAGTACTTACACTATAGCCTAGCTGTCGTTCTTAATATCTTGACCTGATTGATATACCCCATACGTGTTAGGCCTCCCAAAAGTAGCCTGTCTATCATGTTTCTCACTTGCCAGCAAATACCAAGCTTCCTGCATCATCTCGCTTGATCTGATAGAGTCGTCTCTCTAACCCGAGACCCAACACCTCACGTCTTGTGTTCGCACGTCTGTATTAAAGCAAACCGGTAGTACTCAAACTCGAGATGGAGTGTGCTCAAAAGGGCTCTCGTGTCTCGAATTCCAACGAAATCCACATACCGGTTGCCCTGTCGAGCACCGTGGAATCGCCTGCGGGCGGCTCTGGGTCCTCATTACCATCGTTCGATGGTACTGGAGCAGCAAGTTGAGCTGAAGAAGTGTCGTCGAGAGTAGATGGAACTGGGCTTACAAGATTAGTTTCGGACTCTCGTGGCTCGAGTTCCAACGAGACCTCCATGCCAGTTTCCTCGCCACGAATCGCAGAGGTGTCCTCGGATGCCTCAGGGACCTCACTGCCAGCGCTCGATGGCGCTGGAGTAGCAGGTTTGGCGGGAGAGGTGTCGTCACGGACAGACGAAATTGGGCTTGTAAGTACGGTCTCGGGCTCTTCTTCCACATCCTGAGGAGGCGTTTCGAGTCCTCCTTGGGACTCTTCCTTGCGAGGCTCGGCTTCGTCAACCTGCATGGCAGTGGCAACAGTTCCGTGCTCTTCTGGAATATGCTCAGTGTCAGGAGGTGCGTCGGTAACATCATCATCGTCGTCGTCGAAGACCCTTGGGCTAGCATCAGGGTCATCCTCTGTTAGATCACTCGTGACCTCCGAGTCCTTGACAGGAGGCCATGGTAATCCTCGAATGTGCGCATTGATCTCTCGACAATAGTCGAGGTCATGTCGCAGACGCCGGCCGACGGGCCTTCCTTCGGCCTAGAATTCATTAGCCAACTGTTTGTATCTCATATTGGGATACACATACTGGGGGAGTGTACTGAAAGGACGCGCTCAGTCCTGTATAGGCGTAGGTTATTCGATCTTGCCAGTCAATGCCGGTCTTTTTCTTGAAAAAGTCCATGAAAAGCTCCATCTCATCCTTCCACTTGCGTTCGTAAGCGCTGGGACAAAAGTAGGATGGCTGGGAGTCTCCTTTGCGCTTGAGAAACTTGGCTGTGAATCGGTACAAGTGAGGTTTGGCGTTGGACTCCCATAGCTGCGCATGATTAGTATCGAACAATGTGCTGCGAAACAGCCTATGCCACTTACATAAAGAGTGTACTTCTGTCCGAGCTCGCCTGTTTGGTTATCGTCTCGGGTGATATCGACCTCATAGACGAAGTTCTCTCGATCCCTGTAGAGATGGTAGAAGTCTGCAGGAGTGTTAGCATCCATGGAACGGGGTAGAACTTGGAATTGATGTACTTGTATTGACAAACTTCTCGCCATTCCTCCTACCCTTCTCAATTCGTTCTCTCTCTCGTTTCTTTGCGTTTTCCTTGGCCTGGAGACTTCGCATGGAATAGTCTGCCTCTGCCAGTTTCTTGTTCTTGACTGTCGAGAACTCGAACCAGTCGCAGTGAACAAGGTAGACTCTCTTGTGTTTGAGTGCCTCCTTGACTACTCAATTATAAGCAACTGTAGAAACAGACGAGAGTAAATGACACCATACCTCTGGGGACCTTCCTGTCAAACTGCTCCTTGGTGCATAGAAGATGAGTGATGCTATCGTCAAAATCGTCGAGGAAGATGCCCTTTCGAAGCGAGGTCCATCGCTTCATGTTCTCGATTGTCAACTGACCAGGAAGAGGACCTGCCGCAGCGAACACCCGGTCTTTGAAGATTTGAGGAGGCATTTGTGCTGTAGCTGTAGCGAGTGCTTCACGAAGTGATAGTATAAGGCTGATGAGTAAGGTAGGTTGAGTGCTTATGTATGTAACCAGAAGAAACAAAACCTGTTGAGGATGTAGGTTAGGAATAGGATGAGCGTTCGTAGAGAGATATAAGAAGAATTGGGGTTGAAGGACTAAGATGAAGGGCGATGAAGAGATGGAATAAGTCAACAGGAAGAAATATCAGTTAGAGACTAGGGAGTTAATGTGGAGGCTACCTTGTGGTTTATAAAATAAAGGAGGAGCTGTAGCACATCGGACGAGAATGTGCAGTGTAAACGGGGTTTGGGCAAACGCTGATACAAAGAGAATGCAAAAGATGACAAGACCTGATGTTGGCAGCAACAAGTCATTCCAGGCAAGGCAAGTATCTAGGCCTAGCTCTTGGTCTGCCGGGTCCTCCTTCGACTCTTCAGCCTCTTCCTCCCTTGCCTCTTCCTGCTGAGTCGCATCTTGAGGTTATCTTCGGTCTCGCGGTAGTCCTTCGGGGTCCTATAGATCAGCAGCTACTTTACTTGATGGCCGCTAAACCTTAAGGGCCTCACTTTAGAGAGGCAAGGCCGGGAGGTGCTCTTCTCACTGCGTTCTTCAATCACTCTCCGTAGCAGTTTTGCCTAACGAATTGCGTAGGTAGTTTTCAAAAGAGAACCCACTCTATAACATCAAACAATGGGCGTGTATGTGCCTTTTGCATCCGCAATGGAAGCAAGGATATATTCTATTGTATCTTCTATCGAGTTCTAGCGAACTTCCTTAGCAGCCTTGATGAAAGCTGTGATCTTGTCAAGGCTCTGTTTTCCGTCCTCTTCCACGCCGCTGCTCACGTCTACACCAATCACTCGATCTGCCAGAGGACCCAGTGCTTTGACGGACTCGGCCACATTGTCAGGGTTGAGGCCGCCAGCCAGGAAAAGTCGAAGCTCGGGGTCACTCTCCAGAACAGCCTGGACGTTGGCAACGTTGAGAAGCTTACCAGAGCCCGAGCCAGAGTCGAGAAGAGGAACCGTGTGGTATCCTCGACGAGCAATGCCGACCTGGCCTGGCTTGAAGCATCGGACAACAGGCACAGGAATAAGGCTTGCCCATTCTACGGGCTCATCGCCATGGAGTTGCACCAGGTCAAGATTGTATTGCTTCTGCTTCTCCAGAACCTCGCTCAGGGGCTGGTTCTGGAAGATACCAACAAGCTGAGGCCGGGGGCTACGGAGTCTTTGAGCTGCAGCTTCGAAAAAGTCCTTGGCTTTGTTGTCTACTTCCGCCGCTTGTGATTCGTACTTTCGAGTGCTGGGGTATGTGTGCACTGCTTCTGAAATGGCGAGGGCGGTCTCGTGTGAGATGCACCGCTTGACACCGGGAACAAGACAAATGCCCACAAAGTCTGCCCCAGACTCGGCAGCCTTCAGTGCTGCCTCAGCACTGCGAGTACCGCAAATCTTGACGTACAAAGACGATGCGACGTTGGTTTTAGCTGGAGGTTCGGACCCAGAGCATAGTTGACTGATGAAGACACTGGCGTCAGGTGCTTTCATGATGGCCTCGCCAACCAGAACGGCATTGACGCCGTCCCTCTTGTTCATCAGAACATCGTCGTGAGTGTTGATGCCGCTGAGCGCGCAAATGATTGTGGTTTCTGGCACCATGCTGCGTAGCCGCCCAGTGGTATTGAGATCAACCTCAAAGCTCTCCAGATTGCGGTTGTTGACGCCAATGACCTTGGCACCTAACTTGACTGCGGTTGTCATCTCCTCGGCATTTTGAACTTCAACGAGAGGTTCCATTCCCAGTTGGAGAGAGTAGTTGTACAGTTGCCCCAGAAGCTCAGTGTCAAGCATCTTGACAATAAGAAGAACAGTGTCGGCACCAGCCAACCGTGCCTCGAGAATCTGATACTCATCAAAGATGAACTCCTTTCTCAGAATGGCAGGTCGGTTGGGCATGCCGTCCAGAACTTGTCGAACAGCTCTCAAATCTTCGATGCTACCCTTGAACCATTCGGGCTCGGTAAGGACGGAAATGACACTCGCACCAGCCAAAGCGTACTTCCGAGCCTGCGCAGGAGCGGAGATGTCAAGTGCAAATATACCCTTAGAAGGAGAACCGCGCTTGATCTCGGCCATCAAGGCAACGTCAAAAGGAGACTGTCGCAGTCGGTTGACAAAGGGAATCTGAGGAGGGGCGGCATTGAGATCGTACGCAACTTGTAGGTCCTCAAATCTCTGGGAAGGGATCAACTTCTGGGCATCCACGGCAGCCTTTCGATTTGCGTAGATCCGCTGCAGAATGTTGTTGCTCTTCTTGGTCTTGGGAGCCGCCGAGTAATCACTATTGGTAGAACCACTCTTCTGGAACTGAGAGTTCTCCTCCCAAGTACCTCCCTGCATGTGGAGGAAGTTTGCAATCATAGCTAGCCCACCTTCGGACAAGATACTCTCGGGGTGAAACTGGACACCCTCAATTGTGTACTTCTTGTGACGTACACCTTGAATGACACCAGGGGAGCCATCGGGCTTGGCCACCCAGGAGGAAACCTCCAAGTCCTCAGGCAAAGTAACCTGAGTACCCGCAAGCGAATGATAGCGAGTAACCTGAACTCCCTGATTGAGACCAGAGAAGACACCCTTGGAGTCATGGGTCAGAGGTGAGGTCTTTCCGTGGACCCATTCGCCAGCTGAGCTGACATCTCCACCATAGACGTTGAAGATACACTGGCTGGAAGGAGGTCAGAGGAATTGGCTTCAAAGAAGGGCACGGGACGTACAGGCCCATGCAGACACCAAAGATTGGAATCTTGCCTGCAAAGTGTCTAATGACATCCCGGCTCACACCAGAATCAGTCTCGGGATGGCCGGGTCCAGGACTGATGACAATATGAGTGGGCTTCCGGGCAACCAATTCATCTACAGTAACCTCGTCATTTCGGAGGACGATCGGCGCACCTCCCGCAAGATGCAGATACTGGAAAATGTTCCAGGTGAAGGAATCGTAGTTATCAATGAGAATAACGTTAGAGGCGGTTGGGATCGGAGGCAAGGGATCAGCCTGGTTAGGCGAGTGATCGATAATATCCGAGGAACCCATCTTTAAACGCAAGTGAGGTTCTTTGTAAGTATGCTTCTGCTTTTGATTGATCTTGCGGAGCAGAAGTTGAGTTGTAAAAAGGTGACTCACTTGGGGGGTTGAGTTGAACAAAGGAAGCTGTGAAGCTGTCTTGGGTAAAGGTGACTGTGCAAAATAAATCGTGTCACACTGTGGGTAATGTATGAAGATGACCCAACGCACAGTGCGAAGAGGTATGCGTCAAAAATATCATTGTCCGATTAGCTACTCCGTACTAGGCGGATACAACAAGAAGAATATAAGTTTAACTACCGGTACCTGGGACATTTCTACAAAAGCCTCAATACATACTTATACGCTTGAACAAACTACCATGAGAGGCATCAGAGCTTATGTCATACTCTACAAGCTAATCGTAAAGATATGTGTTGATGAAATTATATTAGAAATTTGTAGAGATTCCACAATTTTCTTGTGACGTGCCGTCACTAGACTCTCCGGTTAATCGTCGGCACCTCAAGCTCCAGCTTTCAAAAAGTTGACCTTGCCTAGCCAAAGCCAAAGCTCATCGCGACCAGGCGCGTCAACAAGCATCAAACTTCGCATCCACCCTAATCGCAAGGTGATGCATTGCATGCCACTGTCGCCTTCTTGACGCTCTTTGCAATGGCGCCGGTGGCCGATCGCATTTATTTCCCCTCCCTAGAACAATGCCTGACTGGGGAGCGGGTACTGCTGTAAGTTGTCTTGCCTTCGCATCTTTGCAGCTCTCTAGCTGCCATCTGCCATCTGCTTTCTGATTTCTATCTATGTAAACACTTACCATTCTAACTCACGCTTTAGTTCTTGGAAGCTCATCGCAACAGCGCTGTCTGATAGTTCTGGCCAGAGAACTACCAGCTCTGCCGTTATCGAATTTTTGAGCGACGACTATGTTCACCGTCTTCTCGAGGATCCTGCCAGCACCTTCGCACCCATAAATGAAGCTACCAAAAAAGACTTCGAAACAAAAACAGCCCCGATCAATGTACCCGCAAGTTCAGATGGACGACCAGATATCGACTCGATCAAGAAAGATGCTGAATGGCTCAGCAAGAACGCCAAAATCAACCTAGTCGCAGCTCTGCGCGTGGTTGTTGTTGAATACCAGTCTCGTCCTGCACGGCATCTTAATGGTCCATTGTCGTCACAGGATGCCAAGAACCTGCAGGAAGCTGCTGGTCTTAACAATGGCCAGGGCTCAGGATTTCTGATGGATCTAGGGTCAGCGGCTGCGCTGGATGCTGAGGAGATCTGGGCCGAATTCGAGAAACCCGAAACGAGACAGCGGCGCTTGTTCGACACATATCTTACCGAGCGCCGTTTCTTTATGATGTCTGCCGACTATGCCAACTCCATCAAACTATACGGAAGACTACCTACATTCGCCAAAGCTGATCTGGATCTGGCTAAGACCTACCGATTGACGTTGCCTGCGCGAGACGATGCGGAGCCCCTACTTCCGACTTACCTTCAAATTTTGACGGACTCGATGAGTCGTATCGAGTCGGGACTCAAGGCTGTGACGGACGAAAAATGGGTCACTGAGGAAGTTGAACTGGACTGGTTGAGAACGCTTCTGACTGAAGCTGTTCATGCCTTGTCTGTAGTCTTCCAGATTGTGGATAGCTTTGGTGACGATTTCGCACCCTCGAGTGCTGTTAACCAGTGGTTTTCTCTGATGGAGGTCTACAGATTCTTTGACGCTGTTCAGCCGGTATGTGCAAGTTGACTTTAAGCTTTAGCTTATACTTACTACTACTAGATTCACGAAAGCATCGCACCTTTGGTCTTGCCGCTCAAGACATTATCAGTTGCCGTGTCTCTGATTTTACTCAAACCAGCTCGTTCGTTGACTTATCTATCTGAAAGAGAGGAGGACGCAGCTCAAGCAGATACCACCTACGACACATACCTACTTCAATCTGACGTACTCGAACAGGTCCATAAGAGTATACTAAATGCAGCAGAGGCCGACTGCGAAAGCGCTTCACCCGTTATTTTTGCATGGACCCTACTGCTTCATCGCATGAACGTATCTTATCAGAGCCGAACAGAGAAACGAGACAACTTGCTGCAACAGAATGCGCGAGAAACATTTGAAGCGGGAAGTGTGATCCGCCCAGTTGCAAGGCGCAACTCGGCAGGGAGCATTTTCTCCATCGAATCTTCCAAGTTCGACGGTTTCCTTGAGAATGCGACAGCTTCCAAGGACCTGGTAGTGGTTGAACAGCTCGCGACTCAAGTCACAGCTCAGGGACGTGTTTTTGATGTTATATCTACTATGGCATCAGGCATAGGCCCCTCGGACGAGGGTAGTATGACCCCTTTGCTCAGCTCTCGCCTTCGCAACGTCTTCTTAGAGCTCCTCAAGGTTTCATACCCCGTCGTTGGCTACCAGTCCGAACCAGTCAGCTCGTTACTTTCCGTGCTAAGTGCTGGTCGAAACTATTGGGATCTCTCGACCAAAGAAAACCTTTCAGAGAAGCAGGATATCCTTGCATCTATGGTCAACGACGACCTTGCATTGGAGTTCTTCTTCCAGCAAGCCCTTGACCGATACCCATACGAATTCCTTCCATTCATCACTCTCTGCCGAACCTTGGCGAGCGCCACCAGCCTCCACGATAGTGAGCGGTCACAAATGATTCTGAACCTTCTTCGCGTGACTCCCACCTTAACATTCGTACTCCCGGAAACCTTTCAAGAATATGAGCTCGCGCAAGAAGATGAGAACACCAATACTTTCTGCCTGTTACAGGACATCCCCATTATCTCATTATCTCCTTCATGGCGAGGAAGACGTGTAGAGGACGATGCATACAGAATACCTGCAGGCACCTACGGAAGATTTGTCACAGATACAGGCAGGGTCGTCTCGATGGAGTACCCCCATTCAACAATATCGCTGCTGGGTCGACGACTGGAAATCAACTTGATGAAGGAAGGCTATCAGTCTGAACTTGGAATGCTCCAGCCTGAGGAAACGGCCGAAGTCATCTCTCTGTTCGCAACACTCATCCGTATGGACTACTTGGATGCTACAAAAGAAGAGTCCACAGGAACATTGGTGCTTTCGGATAATGATATCCTCCTTGAAGCAAAGAAGCATATTGATGCGGGTAGTGGAAGGGATCTTTTGACAGTAGTCTGCGAAACGATGGACTACTACATGCAAGTTGACCTAGCGGAGAGCGAGGATGTCGTTGTGACCATTCTCAGCTCTTGCATACAGTTCCTGGACGCAATTCTGCCTATATACCCCAGCAGGGTATGGTCATATCTTTCTCGATGCGAGTTGTTGAGCTCCGAGTCCAGACCCGGCAAACTAACCAAGGTCGTTGGAAGTCTCGACCTTGTTCAGGAGAGGCTTGAGTTTTTGTCATCTTGTTTACGCCTGTTCTCGAACCTCATTGACACCGCCATGACTTCAGCCGTGCAACGTCGAGCTGGTATTCAGGCTACTGGCAGAAACAAGTCAGACCTGAACCCCTGGCTCGGCACAGCTGACAAGGTCTTGGCAAAGGTCAGCTACGCAATTGCCCAGGCAGGAGTGGATATCTTCGAGAACACATCTACTTGGAGATTTGCGTCTGAGACATGTCGTTCCTCAGTTCTCCGAGATGTTGTGCCAATCTTACACAAGGTGATCTTGTATAGCTACAGCCTTGGAGATTCTCCAACCTCTGAGAACTTGACTTCTTGTCTCCGACCTGCCGCCTCCTATGTTATCGATTGTTTCGTTTCGCCCTCATCGGGATCTCTACGATTCCAACCTCTCCTATCGTCCCTTATCACAGCATTTACGGCCACTGACAGCACACTCTACCCAAGGCATGTAGAGATGGTACAGGCACAACTGAGTGCTGTACTGGAGTTGTCGGCAACACTACTACGGGTCACCAATTATCTCGAGCAATCGTCTAGCATGATCGAGACATACCTCTTTAAGAGTTCTACCCTGCTTGCACGCTTGTGTGCGGCGTCTGATCATTTCCGCCGACCTACCATGTGGCTCCTTGAGTCTTTGGTTGTGAATGCTGGCAAATCTTCAAGCGAACCCCCATCACTGCTTGGGTACCTGGGACCCCAGATTTCCAAGTCTTTCTTGCAACTCCTATCTACCTTGGGCAAGCCTTTCGAACTCAGGGGCGATGTCAAGGCTACATGGAAATTCTTCTCAGCCATCCTGAGGAACCGACAACAATGGATGTCCAATTGTCTTCTCACAGGACAAACCCCAAGAGAGGCCATGAAAAAGGATAAAAAGAAGACAGATGCGTCTTCTAACTCGGTATTCGCTACTGGGCTTGCTAAGCTTGGAAAGTTGAAAGGACTGGAAATTAGCGAAGCCCTTGTTATCCTGGACTTTGTCGCCTCGGCCCAGAATTTCTGGCCCTGGACTGTTTTCACACTGCAGAAAGACACGGCTTATCTTGATGGTCTCAGAGCATATGCCAGAGACCTCAAGCCATCTAGCATCACTGTTAAAACGGACACTGTTCGTGCCGGCTTTGAGGCAAGATTGGCCGCTTACATCGCCGAGACCTTTGCTATGCAGCTCTACCACTCGCGACATCTGGGCAACTCCGGCGCATTGGCAAAGAACCTTGTCAGCGACCTTGATTATTACTTGCGCGATGGAGTTGAGGTTGGGGGCTACAACAAGTCTCTGCACAACAACTTTGCCAGGAACTTTTCAAACAAGTATTCGGATTGTCCTGTTGATTACTTCAAGCGAACCGCCCTGGAACCCCGAGAATTGGGCAAGAGTTACTATTACGACTTGGAACGTGCCGATGAGCTGCTCCGATTCGATCCGGGCTGGAAGGGCCGAAAGGATGATGGATTCAAGACGGAGATGGAGCGCGCAAACACTAACCTATCTCTTGTTGACGCTCAACTCGTAAGTAGATCTGTTTTATTTACAGTCGCCATAGCTAACTTGATATCCAGGCTCTCTTCCATGCTTGGGAGTTTCTGCTCGTGGAACTTTCTACATGTCTGCCTAAGAACGACACTGTCGAGAAACAAATGTTGCAGGTTGCTCAACAATGCCTGAACGCGAACCAAGGAATTCCCGGACCTGAACACATTTTCCTTAAGCTCGTTGAATCTCGAGCAAGTCTCGCCTTGGTGTTAATCCAGCGCCTCGTCAGATCCTCAGTACCTGTGAAAGACATCAACCAACTTCTCTCTACTCTTGTTGGTACCATGAATGGAGTCGAAGAGCCCTGGAGACCTGATTCTATATCGTATTATCGCACCCTGCTTAAGGCGCTCTTCGTCACCCTGCGTGCTTATCACACCAGTGGTAAAAAAGTAGCTGAAGGCCAAGACGTATTTGAGGGAACTACAGTGACAGTCACACAAACTGTGCTAAACGTTCTTGACCGTGTTGTTGGCAGAGGTTTCCGCGCACTGGTCAGTCTGATACACGACAACGAGACCAGTGTGTCGCCGGAGGATCTCGGGTTATTAACAGCCATCCTTCAAGCTTGTTTAAGCCTGCCCACTATGGAGCAATCGCAGACCCAGGTCCTTAACATTATGGCAGAGCATCAGGTTGTCCATGCTGCATCGTCCCTCTACTCGTGGTCGGATAGATTGGCGGATCAAGGTGATCCCATTTATGGCGAGTTGAGCATGTTGTTCTTACTAGAGCTTTCCACCCTGCCCTTGATCGCTGAGCAGATGGCTTGCGATGGAATTTTGAGCAACATCCTATCTGCCAACATGACAAAATTCATGCTCAAGTCTAATATCTCTCCCTACTCGGACACTCCCGTGGTACAACGGGGCTACGGCATCTGGGCCAAGGGATTATTGCCTTTGATGCTGAACTTGCTCACAGCTCTAGGTGCCACCGTTGCCCCAGAGGTTGCCTACGTACTCAACCAGTTCCCCCATCTACTGGAAGCCAGCGTGGATCGGTTTGAGGCACCCGGGGCCAGCCGCACTCAGTCCCGGGCGTCGCCGCACTATCTGACGCTGGTGGCCATCTCAGAGGTGCACTCTCTTGCCCTCCTCACCCGGGTGCTTGCGGCTCTCCGCGTGAACAACAACAGAGATATCCCTGACGTTGAGTGGGATTCAGCGAATCTTCTAGAGAACGTGGACTTTTGGCTGAGCACGAAGAAGTTGTTGAAAGAGCGACTCATGCCCTTGGGACAACGGGAGATGGACTGGCGCGGAATCAAGCCCGCCTCAGGGGCGTACGATAGTCTTTTGGAGGAGAAAGCGGTGGCTCAGCTGGACGCCATTCGGGACGTGCTTAGTGAAGAAGCAGAGAATTAAATATGAACAAGGGAGCTTGGAGAAGAGAAACAAAGAGCGATTATTACCAAGATGTATAGTACCAGTATCTTAGGTCAAGGGCGTTGGAAATGGGTCGTATGCATAGTGGAAAGACATGAAAGTATTATTTGATTACTTGTTGAAAAACGGCACTTAGACAGCTTGCCAATTCGTAATAGTATCTCTTTTTGACGCAAGCCATTACCACGTCAGGATGAGCAGCGCTATTGTGACGGTGACCGAGTAGAAAATGGGTTATACATTCATTTCAAGGCGGCAGATCCAAACCTAACCGCCTCGTGCCTATAACCCTTGATAATATACAAGTACAGCTTTGGTGCTAGAATAACTCGCCACCCGTGATATAGCGTCGTGAACCGCGTTTCCTCCCTTGAATGCTATGGAAAACTGCGTGCCCAAGTACATTCGACGTCACAAGGGCATATTTCATGTGGATTGACTTTTCTCCTCATTACTTCCTTCTAATCATACACGCTGCGATTGCGAATTGTTGCGCTTATTTGTTCATCTGAGCTGTGAGCTGGGCATTGTGCTCCTGGAAACGATCGCTGATGCGCTGCTGCGAGGCCATCCACTTCTGAACGCAGCGGTTGATGCAGCCGCTTTCCCGGGTTGAGATAGCCTTGGAGGTGAAGTCATCGACGCAGGACATGAAGCAGTGCTCGACAAGACCGCCGAAAGCCTATTCGGGAGATTCGTCAGTTTCAATCTCGTCGTGGTTTCCGGTTCGGAAGGGGACATACACCCATAAACTCCTTGACCTGGCGCTTCTGCATGCGCTGCTCAAGAGTGCGCTGCTCGGCGGCTGAAAGCCTGCAATTGGGTGACTTTGATTAGCATTTTAATCAGCTTGCGGCGACCGAGTGTGGATGAACGTACATATCCATTTTGGCGGTTTGGAGGGGTGTGACGTGGTTGACGTATTCGAGGTTATGAAGCTGTCGTGGGTGGGTTGACGTTGTTGGTTGGATTCGGAGACTGAAATTTTGAGATAAGCAGAGCAGAGAGCTCGGCTTATCGGCGGGATCGCATTATCATTTTACCCCGGATTGGCTGAGCTTTAAGTGCGGTACCGCAATTATTGTAGAGCTACAAGTCTATTAGAGTGATAGTATTTGATTTTTAGTGGCATATATCTATCGTTCTCTTTATTTGTTCCTAAATTTTGGCACTTTTTTGTTCTTGTGCTGTTGTTTTGGTCATGCTTTGTTTGTTCTGGTGAGGTCTGACGTAGTCAATGTATCCATCCATGCCGCCATGATAGTGGAGTTGAGCTTCTCATACGTGCACTTCTGCATAGCTATTCTGGTCGGCTGCCAGAAACTTCACGCGTAATGGGGGGAAACTCCCCGCTTTATCAGCACTTCCATGTTCTGCAGATCCAAAGGACCACGTAGTCATCTGGCACGTTGATAAACTCATATTCTTCACTTGCAGCAGATGGCAAAAAAAAACCAGAAAAAAAACATGAAACATTGATCGACGCGGCACCTCGTCTGACAAGTGCATCTGTAGCTCGGGACCGGATGAGGCGCAGTCCAAAACCGTGTTTGATGTGCAGCTGATGAGGTAGATAACTACGTAGTAAGCGGCGCAACAATGAACAGAACATCTACCTAATTTTAGGCAATAGGACTGCAAGATAACAAGGCAGCTGAGGTACTTTGGGTGGCCTTGGGGCCAAGGTATGATCTGAGTACCTTTGTCGTAGATTTGCTACACCGAACGAGTTCAAGATTGAGATGGGCGACGAATGGAATCACAGAGGGGACTCCAGAGAGGCAAGACTGACGTGTAATGCTGCAACTTTCCAACGTCCTTGCAGACGAGTAGGGCCAAAAATGGAAACATAGCTGTGGCCAGGTCCATCCATGCATACTCCGTATATTCTTTTGTATGGTATAAACTTGATCTAGTGTACTGCCTAACTTTATACTTTAGTTCCGAGACATAATCTCAATTGGCACTGTACAAAGTTTGAGACTGGATACGATACGCGACCCTAGCCCCTGGGTGAAATGAGAGAGAGTGAGCATCAACAGCCCTGGAGGCAGAACTGTTCTTTTTTGGGAGGTGCATGCGCAGAGGAAACCAGTTTCTGATGCTTACCCGCGCTGCGCAGTTGGGTGCAGTGCAGTAGTGGTTTCAGCTGAGAGTCCAGGGCCCTTCTCTCGCAGAGTGACAAGAGTGATGAAGGAATGGGTTGGGGTTGGATATGATGTCGGATGGCGGCGCAAGAAGAACCAGCCACCGCTTTGATCAACTCAACACACCAATATCTCCTCCTTGGAGTACTTGCAACTGACGTAGAGCCGTGATCGCCGGTACCTCGTCACTGTGGGGAGAGTCCCTGAAGTTGTAGGGCCAGGGCAGGGCAGATTGAGTGATCAAACTGATCGGTTTCCAAGCTTAAATCCTGGTAAATCTCTACGGATACACGAGAGGTATCCACCAAAGAGTAGCCGCTTGCGGTGCCCCCTCATGTTGGTCATGATCGAGAGTATGTTTTTAACATCCAGCTGTTCCATACTCGAGGAGTCTCTTAATATAGCAATAGAGGTACTGCTGATCAGCTGGTTCGAAATGAAGGCAAAGGGGTAGTATCAGATCCCACGCTGCACTGTAACTGTACCTAGGTAGCGAACGATCATGACATCCATTGTCAAGCCTCCCATGGGACGTTGGCAGTAGCAATTGAGTTTAAGGCAGATTCAAAGTTTGGTAACGTGCCTTAGCTACTGGTTGATGTGCCTGAGCTGGTAAGTTGATGAGTTGATGTAATTCACTTTGTATCCATCCTCGATTTCTCGTATTCCTCCTCCTGGGCTCAATCTTTACTCTATCATCATCACCCTTGCTCCCCTTCCCACTTCCCTTCCGCTCGCTAACACTCGTTCGTTCGCTCGTTCGCTTGGTCACTCGCTTTCGTCCCAATTCGGCTACCCGGATATTAATTAACTGAGGCGCTATTGTTCATTGGGTACACCCAGTTTCAGTGCAAACAAGCCCCATCTCCAGTTACAGGTGCCGCGTGCCTGTCCAGCCCTCGCAGCAAGTCTCTTCCGTTCGTTTTGTTACTGGCCTGGTATTCCACAGTCGACTCCTGAGAGGCGACAAGGTATAGACTGCACATGTAGTGACTGTGCAGTGTCGTATCCTGCAGTATTGTTTTGCTCGCCACTGCAATTTGATCATAACAGAACCTGACTCGACTCGACTGTACTGTACCTACAAATCGGGAACTATCCTCACCACCTGTATCGTCGTCAGTCGAGTCTTGTTCAGATACGGTTTCAATAATTACCTTGAATTTCTTCTTCTTTTTTTATATTCTCGTACCTTGCCCAGCAGGGCTCGCTAATCCTCCATATCTGGCTCTTACCTCCACTACTTTACCTCGCCCTGACCTATTCTACTGTCCCTTGTTACTCCCCCCGGACCACAGACCACAGACCACAGACCAGTACCGCTCGCTACCTACCTAACGCTACGGATTACAGGCTACGATACGCCACGGGTACCTACAATAGCAGCTCTCTCCAAGTCCCCAGTCCCCCGCCTCACGTCAATCGGGATTGGATTGGATTTCTTTAATCTTACTCCCACCTGCTCGCTTTTGATGCCACCAACTGTTCCTCGACTGCTGCTACGCGACAATCACCGACTTGAGCGATAATCTCCAGCTTTGACCCGCTCGAAACGTCTTTCTCTTTTATCGCCTCTCAAAACCAACAACCACTTCGTCCATTGCCGTCACTGTCGCGCTCTTGCCCTTCTCGACTCCTGCTTACGCCAACCTGTACCTCATAGTCAAGAATCGGATACCACTGTACCTACCTTACCTACTGTAGCCAGGCCAGACCAGCGCCTAACGCCTTGACGCCCTACCGCTCTGACGCCCTTGACGCTACCAATCATCGACCGATCTGTCTCATCCTAGACTGGCGCGCACACTGTTGCCCTCGACTCCCTCTCTCGCTCGCTTGAGCTCCCAGCTCGAGGCTCTGGTTTCTAGCTCCTGATCTTTAGCCACGCATCGTATCCTCGTCCTGCAGTCGCCTATCACTCTCGATCGCCTCCTCAGCCCCCCACCCGCCGCTCTACACCCGGCTTTCTACCAAAACGCAACCCTCGGGTCACCGCTCAGCGCACCTCGTCGCTGCGCCCTCGACCTCGATCTCGACCTCGACCTCGATTGAGGCTGAGGCCCAGCCATCGTGACTCTGGCAACTGGGCCGGCCCAGCTGTAACGTCCTTCGTCACGTCACTTTCATTCTCTTCTTCGCAGTCGTCTCTTTCGCCGCTGGCACGCGCAGCCGTTCATCATGACGTCCGCCGCTTCGAATCCTAACCAGGCCAACCCGCCAACCCTTCAAATCAACAACCCAACCTCCCCGCCCAGCAAGCGCGATCTCAAATCATGGTGGAAAGGTTTCAAGCTACCTTCAAAGCATCAGGAATCCCAGGGTATGATCTTCCCCCCTCCTCCTGCTCACTGCGCAACCCTGCCGAGTTCCCAGTCGGATCGTTACAAAACCACTTGATTCAGTGCTATTGCTTGTTGCGATGCGCTTAATTACCCATACGGAACACATTGAAAGACAACGCCTTCGGCTGAGTCTGTCGCAAATATAATGCCCATGATCAAGAAACTGACGCGCAGACACCTAAACCCCCGCTTGCTACGTTTGATCTCTAACTCGAGTGTTCTCAGAAACCCGACCACAAGGCATCTTCGGTGTGCCTTTAAGGCAAAGCATAACGTATGCAAACGTCGCCATCTCACTTATCGATGAAAAGGGGCAGAGTTACATCTATGGCTATGTACCCATTGTCGTCGCAAAATGTGGTGTCTTTCTAAAAGAAAAAGGTAGGTCTGCCTGGCTTGGCTGACAAGGAAATCATGCTGACACTGTCGCCCAGCTACCCACGTCGAAGGAATTTTCCGTCTTAGCGGTTCGGAAAAGAGGATAAAGGAGCTAAAAACCATATTCGACTCGCCTGATAGATACGGAAAGGGTCTTGTTTGGGATGGATACACCGTGCACGATGCTGCCAACGTTTTGCGACGATACCTGAACGACCTCCCCGAACCTGTCGTTCCCCTCGATCTGTACGAGAAATTCCGCGACCCCCTCCGAGGCGCAACCAAGCAAGCTGTAGGCGACGCAGAGGGCCCTCAGTTTGTGGACAACTTCAACGAGAAAGCAGCCATCATACAGTACCAGCGACTCATTACTGAGCTACCTCCTCTGAATCGACAGCTACTTCTCTACATTCTCGATCTTCTTGCGGTTTTTGCCGCCAAAGCAGACGAGAATCGCATGAACTCACAGAACCTGGCAGCTATTTTCCAGCCGGGTATGCTTTCCCATCCGGCACATGCTATGGCTCCTGAGGAATACCGCCTCAACCAATGCGTGATCATCTTCTTGATTGAAAACCAAGACCATTTCCTTATTGGTATGCAAGGCACTGCTGCCGATGAAAAGACCAAGAAGGAGGTGGAGTCCGGCACTCCTAGCGGCCCTCTCACCCCGCAACCTACTCGACAGACAAGTTTAGGTAGATCAGCATCAAATGCGAGCGCGGGTGCCAACAGCGTGCGACGAGATGGAAAGCTCCGAAGAAACCGATCCGTGTCATCGCGGAACTCTAGGAATGATGGAAGCTCAACGCCTAACAGCCCAGCCTTAACAGCAACACCGACAACGGGTGGCCTGGCCAGGAGTAACACTGTGCCATCCAAGAAGTCGCCTGCTATTGGGGCTGGCCGCTTCCAGAGGCACGATGGTTCAGGTCCTCGCTCCCCCGCTCACCTTGAACCTTTGACCCAGGTCAATGCCACAGAGAGTATAGATCAATCTCCCCAATCGATCCGATCATCCGATTTCGTTTCCAGCGGTTACCTTACACCAACCAAGGCTGCGAACATAGGTCGTAGCCACGAGAGGCTACTTGAAGTGCCGCAGGAGTCCTCCACGCCGTCCAAAGAGCGAAATATCCCAAACATCTTCCGTGGATTGCCTAATACCGACACTGGTGACAAGAGACAACCTAACAAGTTGAAAAAGAAAAGGATACCTGGTAGCTTGAACCCAAGTGCACACAGCTCTGCTGCTTCCTTGTCGTACACGCATCCAAATGCAGCATCAACATCTCCTGGGGCAGAATTACCTAACCCCATGGAACACCCTCAGTATTACGAGCCAGAGAGTCATGTATTGCCGCAACAACCGGCTCCGATTCTAGAAGATCGTCACCGAGAAGCATTGGAGCAACAGCCGCAGCCGCAGCAGAACGATCGACTGCTGGGACAGCATCATCAGGAGGCTCAATTCGCATCTGCTTCTCTTACGCAACAGAAGAGTGATGTTTCATCTGAGCACACCCCCAGAGCATCACAAGCGTCGTCAAACCAAAGCCTTCACCCGGACAACACACTAAAGTCGAAAAAGTCACCACCGACGTCTTTGCACTCGTCTTTCAACGAAGGTTCGGACCTGGACCAGATTCTTGATGAGCAATCTGCTGGTACTGTGGACCAAGCAGAGAGGGAAAGAAAAAAGCGCTGGAGGCTATCAAGGAGTAGACATGCCGACAGCGTCTCATCCGCTGGACTCACCTCGCCTCGTCTGGCGCTTGGGCAGAACGATAATGGCGATGTTAGCAACCTCTCGATCTCAAGCTCTGGTCACAGGCCTCGGAAAAGCGAGAGCTCAGACCGACCTTATATGCTTGGCGAGGCTCAAGGTAGCTTCGATCAAGGCAGAGAAAGTGATTCTAAGGGTCCTATAGGATGGATTAGGAGCAAGTATCGTGAAGCAAAGGAGAGTGCTGAACAAAGGAGGGCTAAGTCTCCTCCTCCTGCTGATCGCCCTGGCCTAGGCGCTTCAAGCTTCCCGCCTCGAGGAAAGAGTTTGGAACTCAGGAGAGATGAGCCGCAGCATGCTTCACTAGCAGCCATAGCTGATGCTCCGGCTGTTGCTTCTACCACTGCCGCAATTGCAGGCCCAACAATAGTGCCAGCTTCTACAGGGGCACAGCCCCCCCAGGCTACCACTGTCACGGTGGTTCAACCTGAACCCAAATCGCCTGTTCATCTGACTCACGCTCAAACTCAATCTCCCCTACCAGCTCAGGTTCAGGCTCAGGCTGAGGCTCCACCAGCAGTGCAAACGCAAATTCAACCTGCAGCCCAAGGTCAGGTCCAGTCACCGCCTCAGTCGCCAGTTCAGCCGCAAGCTGAACCCAAAGCCCAGTCGGTACCACAAAAGCCCCAGGCTCCACAGTACCCTCAAAAGATTATCTCTATGCTTGATGTCGATACCGTCCCGACTACAACACCGGGGTCATCTCCAGTTTCGGCTCCAGCTCCACCTACCGCCGCCGTCACCACACAACCTCAGGAGCGGGAACAAGCACAGCCCGATCTGCCGCAGGAGCCGATGCCAGAAGAGAATCCAGCTCAGGCCGCCGAACAAGCGCCACCAACATCGCCCGTAGAGCAGATACAGGCTGAGCAACAACAACCGAAGCCAGAGCCGGTGAAGCCGGAGCAATAGGAGAGAAACATTGTTTCAGTTTAGCTAGGAGGAGTATTCGGGATGATAGAGGTAGTGTCGCAAGCGTGACAGCCTTCTCTTTATGTTATGGTGAGAATGAGATGGAATGCATGATGGATATGCGGGCGATGGGTTGATCGACTGGACCCTTCTAGACCCCTCCTACCACCCTTACAAGTCGATTACTTGCATATAATGTAGCCTGGTGTGATGTTGAGTTTATTTCGTTTAAGCGGGTGGAGGAGTTATAGTCAAGTAGTACAGGCCACTACAAAAAAGATATGGAACCCTAAACGACTGTTTCATGGTGATGGATATCTTGCTCAACGGGAACTATATCGCGTAACTATATGTGACTTTTCTTACGATACATTTGATAGCAGTGCACGCCAAAACTCTGTCTCGATGCACCCTACAGCTCCTTCGGTAAGGGTGCGTTCTCGAAAATTCCAGTGTCCCAAACAATCATCTTCCCCGAACGTCTCCAGTCCTCGTTGAACAAGCCATTGAAGCCCTCCCACACAGGGCGCACCTGTGTCAAACCAAGGGACTGCGCTCTCGGGGTTTTGATGAAGTCCTGTAGCCATGGCTCGATACCTTCGAAGCCGACAATGTAACGGGGAACAGCGAGGGGTTTGGCTGGACTGAATAGCTCAGAGGTCAGGAAGGGGATAGGTTTATCGTAAAACCGATCAGCCTCGTCACGGTAGTTCTCTCGCTCAGAGGTATTTGGCTCCGTGTGAAGAGGAGGCTCGCAGGTGAGTGCGTAAGCTCGCAGGCCAGGATAGACTAGGTGTGAGCGCCAGGGGGTAGAGTGGCAGGGCATGAGGAAGAGGGCAAACAGCCCTTCGTCTTTCTCTGGTGTAGCAGAGAAGTGAGAGGTCTGGGCAAGTTGAACAGAGTCGGGGTGAATGCGCTCGTATTCACGACGGAGGTATGTGAGGACGTTGAGAGGAGCTGGCTGGTGAAAGAAAGAGAGGTAACCTGCGAGGAAAACGTTGACGCCCAGGGCAGCGAGAAGATAATGCTTGTTGCGGAGCTGAGGCCGAGGGCGAGGATTGTTGGTGGTAGGGCTTGGCTGAGATGTAAAGAATGAGGCGGCGAAGGGAGCAGCGAGAATGCTGAGTGCTGGGAGGAGGGGGTAGATGAAGCGAACCTCCTTATGAGAGATGAGTGATAGAGCGCCGATAGTCGTGAAAACAGTATATGCCAGTGTCTTTAGCATATTGGATTGACCTGTCGATGCAGCGAATGCACTTGGCTTGTAGAGAGCAGCAACAGTGAAGGGGAGACTGGTGGTGCAGATTAGAGGGAGCCCTTGAAGGATATAGTAGTGCCACGGATTGCGGCCATAGAAGACAGCAAGGGACTTGGAGAGGTTGAAGTTGAGGAAGTTGTAGGCGGGGAATGTCCAGAAGCCAAAGTAAAGGCGATCTGAGGCGGCGGATATGGCGAGAATGAGAGAACCGCAAAGCATGCCCTCACGAACGAGTGTCAAGACGGTCGAAAGTGTAAGGGGCGAGGGCCCTTGAAGTGAGATCCGGGTGAGAGCAAAGAAGACAACTGTTGCCCAGATCAAAAGATTGGTCGGTCGAAGAACAACGGCCAAAGCTGCAAGACAGAGAGACGCACGAAGTGGCCAGAGACTCTTTAGGATAGGGGAGGGCTTAGGGTTCTCCTTGGTCGTCTGCGCAGCACCGAGAAGGTCCCAGGGCCAATAGTACAGCGCCATGACGGTGAGGGTCATCTCGAGAGAGTTGGAAAAGGTGCGCGTAGAGCAGTACCATTGCCAGGGGTTGAAGAGCTGCAGAAAGAGCTGGTGGGCGAATGGAGTCAGCCACTGGCTTACGAGCTTGGATGCGTTGCATAACTTACGGCAAAGAAGGAGGCATTGCTGTTGGCCCCATAGATAGACACGGCAAGTTGCCAGGTGTACCAGTCGCCAAGGCCAGCAACGACGGCTTGGAGAGCTCGAGGAGCTGCAACGAGGATGGCTGCTCGGAGAATGCCTAAAGGGAGGATATGGCTGGAGATGAAGTCGGCGAGGAGATAGATACCAGCGAAGAGGGCTGGGTGGAGAGAGGTACGGAGTTGGTGTCTCCATTCCTGATATTCGATGAGTTAGATGAGTTAGATATGAGTTGAGTTTGTTTAATGCAGTGATATGCGATATGCGATATGCGATATGAGTGAGTGGGTGAGTGGGTAGTTCAGGCTGTTGGTGGTGTTCAGGTTGGCAACGTAGAAGCCAGATTGCTGGATATGATATATACTTATACATGAATTGAACCAAATTATATGAAGTAATAGACAAAGGGTAGTAATAAAAAACATACCCAAGTCAACCATGCGCCGCTCTGAGAGCCAAAAGCCAGATCCCAAGCTGGCTCAAGAGACTGGAAGAACTCATCTGGCTGGAAAAAGGTGGCGATCCACCAAGCATTGATGAGGCGAATGACGATGATGTCTCGCAAAAAGACGGATCGATTTCTTTGATTACGAGCCTCATCCAGGACTTTTCTAGAAACAGTTGCCGACGACATGTCGTGGGTGTTGTACATGTTGAGGGTAGTGTAGTATAGTGCATCGATATAGGGGCAGCATGTTGGAGGAGCGTGGCTCAGACGCTGATTGGTCGCTGATTGGGTTGTCATGTGGCCTCGCAGTGACGTCGGTGCCACCTCCAATGAAGACACAACATGATGAGTTTTGGTAGGTCAACAACACAGAATCCATGGGACAAGAGTATCACAGATAATATGCATTATTCTGATGGAAAAAACACGAAGACCAGGTCCAATTAACAACCGCATGTGACAGTGGTTCTGGGAGGCACTCTAGTTCCCTTCGGTGCAACACAGACCGAGCATGAAAGCAAAACAAAACGTCAGTGCCTATTGTTTCATGAAGCCTGGGCGGCTCAGGCGGAGTTAAGACGAGTTCCGCTGACGAGACGGAAGCTGGCGGAACCGGCGGAACCGGCGGCATCTGGCGGCATCTGGTGGTGAGGGCCGAGAACCAAGAATTGGGTTTCATCAACTTGCTCCATAGATGCTGTATCAATTGGGGGTCATGCGATATTATTGCTACTCAATAGCATAGGACTTGGTATTCACGCCTGTGTGTCCCTGCAGTGCATCTGTGTCTGTTCTGCTGACAAACATCAGTTGTTTGCAGGTCGTGGTAATATTGGTTTCTTTATTGGCCGCCCAGGAAATAGGCTCTAACCACCTGCAGGCTGCAGCCAAACTGCCCCTCCCCATCATGACATCTCGGCCGGTGGGCGGCAAGTCATCCGCCCGATTCCGCCTGGCGTCTCGTCCAATCATGTTCGTCACAAGCTCAACTTCGCAACCTCACGCCCGCACACTCCCACGCTTTGTCGCTCCCACTTGCACTTAGGGGTATAGTGTCGACAAACAACTCTGAGAAACCAAGCTACGACGTTGGATTTTGCCTGTAATAATTACCTAAAATTATCAATTCTATCTCTGCTCTTCTCTTCTCTTCTCGGTCTCATCCGCAACAAGCCTCCGTTTGCCGACAACTCATCTGTCTTTCCACCCGCCGCTTTCGGTCCTTAAAGAGCAGCCATGTCCTCCTCACATATTCAGTTGTGCTTCTTCTCTTCTCTTTATTCTACTTGACAACAAGAAAAAGTAAACTTATCGACGATACCCTCACCGTCACTTAACTCTTGCTGCTCTGCTTCAAGTTACCACCACATCAACACCTGCTTGACGTCATGTCTCCTCACGCTGAGAAGCCCGTCTCTCGGTTCCACGCCACCTCAACCGAGAAGGCCATTGCCATCGAGGAGGAGTACGCCGCTCACAACTACCACCCTCTCCCCGTTGTATTCGCCCGCGCCGAGGGCATCAACGTCTGGGACCCCGAGGGCCGCCACTACTACGACTTCCTCTCCGCCTACAGTGCTGTCAACCAAGGCCACTGCCACCCCGAGCTCATCAAGGCTCTCACTGAGCAGGCCAGTCGATTGACTCTTAGCTCCCGCGCCTTCTACAACGATGTCTTCCCCAAGTGGGCTGAGAAGGTCCGCAGCGTCTTTGGCTACGATATGGTTCTGCCCATGTGCACCGGTGCCGAGGCCGTCGAGACTGCCATCAAGATCGCCCGCAAGTGGGCATACAAGGTCAAGGGCGTTCCTCAGGAGAAGGCCTGGATCTTTGGTGTTTCCGATAACTTCCACGGCCGAACTGTGAGTTTTGCTATATGCCACGACAAGGATAAGATCACATGAGCTAACAACGCACTCTAGATGACCGCCATCACTCTTTCAATTGACCCCGAGTCAAGGGAGAACTACGGCCCTTACGTCCCTAATGTTGGTGCCGTCAACCCCAGCACTGGCAAGTCCATTCGGTACAACAACATCGCCGATCTCGAGGAGGTTCTTGAGGCTCATGGTAAGGAGACCGCTGCTTTCATCTGCGAGCCCATTCAGGGTGAGGCCGGTGTCGTCGTTCCCGACGAGGGTTATCTCGAGCAGGTTCAGGCTCTCTGCACCAAGCACAATGTTCTGTTCATCTGCGACGAGATTCAAACTGGCATTGGCCGAACTGGACGCATGCTCTGCTCTCAGTGGGCCAACATCAAGCCCGACCTTGTCACTCTCGGAAAGGCCATCTCCGGTGGTATGTACCCTGTGAGCTGCGTCCTCGGTAGCAAGGACGTCATGATGGTCGTTGAGCCCGGTACTCACGGCTCTACCTACGGTGGTAACCCTCTGGGTAGCGCCGTCTCCATCCGCGCTCTTGAGATCATGGAAGAAGAGGACCTTACTGCCAAGGCTGAGAAGCTGGGTAATATGTTCCGCGATGGCCTCAAGGCCCTCAACACTCCCATTCTTAAGATAATCCGAGGAAAGGGTCTCCTCAACGCTGTTGTCATTGATGAGTCTGCCACCAACGGCCGAACTGCCTGGGACCTCTGTCTGCTCCTCAAGAGCAAGGGTCTTCTGGCCAAGCCAACCCACGGTGATATCATCCGCTTCGCCCCTCCTCTGGTCATCTCCGAGGAGGAGCTCAAAAAGGGCCTCGACATCATCGCCGAAGCCATCAAGGAGCTTCCCACTGTCGAGCCCGCCAAGGGTCACTAAGTGAGACTTTGACTAAGAGTTACGAGTTATGAGCGCGAGCTCTGACATGACGGGGAAACTGGGAGAAAATGGCGTTTGTGTTTTTGTTTTGCTGGATAGCCACCGGGTATCATGCTCGGAAAGCATAGCGAGATGATATTTGTTCGAACTGCATAACTGGAGATCGGCACTCTGGTAGGCGTTTGTGGGATTCCATGTCGGCTGATAGCTTCGAACAAGTTGGATACCCTGATTGAATAAAATTGCTGAAAGATCTGTTCGTCCTGCCTTGCGTTCAAAAACTGCGCTGTACATATTGTGGAAGTACCAACAACAATATGATGCTGTTGCGAAGTCTTGTCGTTAGTAGCATATAACATCCCTGCGTTACTACTCATGCCGTCGTCATGATGCATTCAATCATTGTGAGGTCAACGGCCGGAAGTTCCTCAGCAGCACTATGACACTAATCTTTGCTCAAAGGCAGGCTTGTCCGGTGCTCGACACTGCAAACCGATCAGCCATGAGATCGCCCTCTCATCATGAGACATGATGAATGCAGATACATGATCAACAATGTGACATGAGGTACATGACAACACACACAGTATCTCACTAATCTCGAAGAAGACATCTAGTGCACTGGGCAATGTAAAAGACGGGTGGGTGGCATCTGACTGTACTGACTCTTGCCCTGGTAGTATGCTACTCTAGCTATCAGACACACCGCATTTCTTGACTGGTTGCAGTTGATTCACCATGGGACGAGTTGAGCACGTCTCCACATACATGAACTGCTTGCGGCGATGAACAAGAATTATGGATCAAGGTACGAGGAGCGTTTTTGTGACAGACAACCCCAACCCCAACCCCAACCCCGCAACCGGATCCGCGGTCACCGTCCGGTGGATCTTGAAACACGGCGCTACGGGCCCCGAGTCACGGCGGGAGGATCGGGGGAAAGCCGCCGATTCGACGGGTTGTTCCGGCGGCACCTGGAGCCGTAC